>ML352732.1:0-14230 GCA_005239505.1 Nicotiana paniculata
CCATATAATAGTCGACTGCGCCCACTGGGGGTGTACAGACTCCGGAGGGGCTCCTACAACCCACGCGCTATATTGATGCGGCGTGCAGCCCGATCCAATATGTATACTGCTGTGGCGTGTAGCCCGACCCATATGTAATAAATAATATATATATTGCTGCGGCGTGCAGCCCGATCCATAACTATCCTCACATGCTCGGCTCTCGGCCTCACTTAGTCATCCTCACAAGCCACTCGGGCAACCTACTCAACTCACGGGACTCAGCCCCAAATACCTCTCAGAGTCTCAAAACAGTGTGATAACAGTGAAAATAACAACAAGTAGAAAACATGAGGGTTCACAATTGTTCTATTAGAATAGTGTGAGAATAGTGTAAAAGCACCTATAAGGGTCTAAACAGGTCGGCACAAGGCCCCAATCATGGCTCACAGCCCATAAACAAGTATAAATTTCTAAAATACAGGATATCGCAAGGTTTCAAATTGAATACGCGGCTTAATAGTTGCTACGGGACGGACCAAGTCACAATCCCTATCGGTGCACACCCACATACTCGTCACCTAGCATGTGCGTCACCTCATTTACCAAAAAAATATAAAATACTGGGGTTTCATACCCTCAGATCTAGAGTTACAATCGTTACTTACCTCAAAATAGCCTAAAAGCTACTTCGCGATGCTCTTGCCCCTCGAATTGGCTCCCAAATGCTCCGAATTTAACCAAAACCATATTAACATCATCAATATACGCTAAAGGAACAAAACCCAATCGAAAACTATCAATTTTAAGCACAATTCCCGAAATTGGCCAAACTCGAGCCCCGGGCCCCTGTCTCGAAATTCGATGAAAATTGCGTCACAAGAATCCTTATCCCTTCTCGAGTCTACACATATAAAATGCATCACAATCTGACCACAAACAACTCCTAAATTTCTTAATTTACAAGTCTCATTTTCCCAAGCCCTAAACCCCCAATTTATGCCATTAATCCACAAATTCCAAGCCTAATCCGTCACAAAATAACATGGAAACGAGTTTATAGTCCGAGAAACTTACCTCCACTGAAGACACTCAAATTCCTCCTTCAAATTGCTCCCAAATTGGCTCAACCCGCATGCAAAAATGAAAGAAATGCCAAAATCTCGCGGAATCACCTATTTATACTTCCTGCCCAGTTAATCCGCACCTGCGGTCCCAGGTGCGCACCTGCGCAATTCCACCAAAAGTACAATCTCGCACCTGCGGTGCCTCACCCGCACTTGCGGCTTCCCCCAGCCTGACCTCTTTTCGCACCTGCGCAAAGACCTTCGCACCTACGGCCATCGCACCTGCAGCTCCCCATCCGCAGTTGCGGCCACACCAGTAAAATAACACCAGCAGCAATTTTGCTGCAAATTCCTAAGTGCAGACCTCCGTTAACCATTAGAAATTTATCTCGAGCCCCTCGGGGCCCCAACCAAACATACCAACACATCCCATAACCTCATTCAAACTTATTCGAGCCTTCGAAACACCAAAATCATATCAAATTCGAGCCTATGAACTTTGAAACTTCTAAATTTCGCCAATGATGCTGAAACCAACCAAAACACATCCGATTGACCTGAAAAATTACACACATATCCAAAATGACATTAAAAACCTGCTCCAATTGTCAGAATTCCATTCCGACCCTGATAGCCTATTTTCTCCTGCCGACCGGAAATCGCCAAAAACTAACTTTTGCCAATTCAATCCTAATTCCTCATCGAACATCAGAACTTCATTCCGAACACACTCCTAAGTCCCAAATCACCTAACGAAGTTATCCGAGCCATAAAATCCACTTTCCGTGGTCGTTTACCAATAAGTCAACTCCCAGTTGACTTTTTCAACTATTAAGCTAATTTAAGAGACTAAGTGTCTCAGTTCTCACCACGACCAGTACGAACCCGAACCAACCGACCCAACACAATATAAATAGGCTAAGCAATATATGATAAAGCAAAAACGGGGAAAACATGGCAAATCTCACGAAACGATCGGCCGGGTCGTTACAATAAAAGTGCTGAAACTGAAAAAAGCTGATTGAAGTATTTGGTGAAAAAGTGTTAATGACTGAAATATACTTAACGTTATTAACATTATAAAGACGATGATTACTATAATATTATATTTTTCGTTCATAGCTTCTAATTCATCAGTCCCTTTCTAAGAATCCATTAGAAAATTCAAGTTGAAATCTTCAAAATTAATCTTTTGTTTAATCTAAACAGAAAGCAATTGGCCAGAGAATGGAGATAGTTAATTATTCTCATTTGTCATAAACCCTCTACGCGTTTTCTTCGTTAATCAAATCCATTCTTAAGTTGTTATTGCTGCAATTCTTGAGTTGAAAAATGATAACCCCAAAAATAAGGTAAAAGAAAAAGTTGGCAAATTAGCCACAAAAGTCGTAGTTACGACCTATGAATTTTACCGAAAGGAACAGTATATATATTTGGACTACTATTACTAAACCAAATGTAAAAGTGTTTTACTGAAAAATATGAGGGGTACGTAAACAAAGAAATAAAAGGAAAAGAAAAAGAAAAAGAAAAAGAGAGGAAAATAATGAATGAAGTGTAAGGAAAGAAATGAAAGGAAAGTTATTGAAGAAGACTAAGAAGAAAGCAGAGTACTTTGTAACAAAAATGGAGAAGAAGGCTGCTGCAACAAGAATGGAGAAAAGAAAAAGATAGTATGTTGTAGGGTTTTCTACCGAGGGTAATTTCGAGGTTAAGAAAATTATAAGGGATAAAAATGTAATATACTTGGTCAAAGCAATATGGTATTTAAGCCAATTTCGAAAAAGTTGGGTATTTCAACTTATTGGTTTTGCATTTTTTTAAGTAGATTTTAACTTTTTTACGCCTTTTTTTGATTGTCAAACACTTCTACAAGTTGAAAAGTGCTTACAGCCGATTTAACTAGCTTTTAAGCCCATCCAAACAGGCAATTAGTTATTATGAATTGACATTAGCTCATAACCAGATTTTATTTTCTACTTGGAATTTTTGTAAAGATCATTATTTTGGTTAAGCCTTTACTAGACTTTTCACACTTCAATCATTTCTAGTAATTGTATCAACAATAAAGTAACTTTCATACTCATATGGAATTATTTGATCTCAAGTTTAATTCTTAATTATTTGAAGAAATATATGCAAAATTAAAATTCACTGCATACTAAGTTCGTTAGGCTGGAATTTCCAACATATACTTACTTTTTATTTTCTTTTATCTTTTAAGTACTTTATGTTTGAGTAGGATGGACCTATGAGTGGTGAAAAAAGATAATAGTAAAAAAAGGAGATTAGAGTGGTAATCCGCTCCAAAATTATTGTTTAATTAATCGATTTTATTTTCAAAAGTATGTATGACTATTTTCAATTTAAATTATTACGTTACTTTCAAATTTGTTTCATTGTTTCCAATAAAAAGAACCAATTGCCTACATAAATGGATTATATTTAAAGCCTCGGCAGCTAATATTCGCCTTAAATAATCTCGTTGAATTAAATTTAGAACTGATTTTGAAATATTTATGAGCTCGAGTTGGAAGAGGACAATAAAGATTTTCTCGCGCTTAGGCCATCTCCCAACCCTACCCCATTTCTCCATAATGGGGGCAATTTTTGCTATAAAGGAGCCCCAAAGAGCCCCAACCCTCCCCCATTTTTGTCCCCAAAATGAGGGATGAATAGTGTTCCTCCAAATATGGGGGGACACTATTCATCTCCCCAATTACTATTCATGTATATTTTATTATTATTTTATTAATTCATCTCTTTATATATATCTAATTATGTTTATGTAATATTTTTATAATATTAATTTTACATCTTAACTTTGGCGTATAATTTTATAAATTAATTTTCGTACATTTATTATTTTTATGTAAAATTGTAAGTTAAATTTTATGCAAAATTTTGATGAAAATCAACGATTTCAAGAATTTTCACCTCGACATAGAAGAATTAAGGACAAAGATGCTCATTTTGCACTTCATAATGCATTGATAGATCATTTATGGGAGAATACTAGAAGTTGAAGTTGAATATTTATGTAGTATTTCGAATGAATTTTATCGTTATGTAATATATATTTAATTAATCTTGTATCACAATGATTTCACGTTTATTTGAATTATTAGATAATCTATAATAATTGCTTGCAAATTATATTATTTAAATTTTATGGAATTTTTTTAACGAAAATTACAAATTAATGAAAATAAAAGATGAAATTTGTTTAATGACAATTAAAAGATAAAATTGAAATGAAATATAATATAGAATATAGAAAAGAGAGAAGAATATAAGAAAAAATATTTTCTTTTGGGAGAAAAAATAGAGGAATGGTTGGAATAAGTTGTTCCTGGGGAAATCTCCATTTTGTGGACCAAAAATGGGGATAAAGGTTGGAGATGCCCTTATTCTTTTCCTTCCTTATACATAGGCTCATGTCTATTTATAGAGATTGTCATTCATACGACAACTTCCTCCATATTTTACTATTCAAATACTAAGAGCATGTTTGTTTACAGATATTTGGGTTTGTAGTTAAGTTCAGTAATCTTCAATTTCAGATCCGTATCAACTGATAATTAAAAAATAGTCACAGCTTCAAAATTAATCGAAATTTAGTCACTTTTTCATGTAAAGGTAAAATTTAAACAAAAATACCTTTAAAATTTCAAAAAACTTCCAGACTGCGGTCCTTGCGAATATATGTGCATTGGGCTCGTTTTAACTCTGAACGTCATAGGCCTTGTTTGGAATATGAACCAAATACATATGGGCTCCATCATTCTCCTCAAGACCATAATATGTCTCAGTTATAGCGCTTCAAATTATCTCTCATTCGAAATAGCGTTGCAAAACCCTTGTAACCAGCTCCACTGAGGTTTTAGCAGAGCAACAATGGCGAAAACTGCAAAAGCTAACAAAAATGGTAGTTCATCAAAGAAGAAGAAGAATAAGAAGAGCATCAAATCAGGTCCAAAACTCAAAGACATGAAACATAAAGCAGCGGCAAAAAAAGAAAACCCTTTCGAAACAATTTGGTCATGCCGCAAATTTGACATACTAGAAAAAAAGCGCAAAGGCGAAGAACGTCGTATTGGTGAAGCTCGTTCTTCTGCTATCGAAAAGGTAATTTTTTTGTTGTTTTGCAAATGGAAACTTGTTTTACTGATTTTCATTAATTAATTAACAATTTTTGGTGATTTTGAAATCAATTACAGAGGAAGAAGACACTGTTAATAGAGTATGAGCAAAGTGCAGAAATTGTCGATTTTTGTTGATAAGCGTATTGGAGAGAATGATGAAGGGCTTGGTGAATTTGATAAAGCTATTTTGAGATCTCAACATGAGAGACAAGTGAGCTTTAAAGGTTCTCTTCATGGCCAAAGTTTTGATTTTTATAACTTTTGCATAGTTTAGTGAATTTTTGTTAATGTTGTTTAGCATAGAATAGTGATTTTTTATCATGGTAGTATAATGTAGTAATTTTAGTATAGAGTAGTGATTTTTATCATGTTAGTATAATGTAGCGATTTTTAGCATAAAGTAGTGTTTTTTTTTATCATAGTTAGCGTAGTGTAGTGACTTTTATCAAGTTTAGCATATAGTAGTGACTTTTATAAAGTTTAGACTAGTGATATTTTTATTGTTAGCTTAAAGTGGTGATTCTTATGCAGGAAAATAGTGCAAACACATTTGTGCACTAAGAGTGTTGCCTAGTGGTTAATGAAGTAGGAGGGGAGCCATGAAGACTCAGGTTCGAATTCCAATGGAAGGATAATAACACTACGTGATTTCTTTCCATTTGCCTAAGTTTTGATGGACATAATTACCTATATCTTGTACTGATAGGAGGTAGCAGGTATCGGGTGGGTAGAACAATTGAGTTGCACACAAGATGGCCCAAGCACCATAATAACAAAAACCCGTTTCTAAAGATGATGTTGAAGAAGCGGTCTTTCAGTGGATATCGTTGAGATTTATTTAGATATGTTCTTTTAGCCTGGAAAATCTAAATAATGAAGAGACAGATAGAGAAGATTAGAGCACTAGCAATACATCGAACTTTCCCTCAAAATACACAAGTTCCTTTAAAACTAAAACTAAAAGTTATAACCTGACCAGTTGGTTTCCTGGATATTCGAATACACTCAACTTACATAATCCAAAAAAGAGGGCTCGAACCCCCACAGGGGACCCAACCATTGAATTCTACAGGTAGGGAGCGATACAAATCAATTAAACCCATTTTCAAACAAAGAGAATAATAATAGAAATGTATGGAGTCTAAGAATTGGAAAGGAATAGATCTTTGTCTGTTCATTTCGTCAGAATAACCAGATTAACCATTAAACGTTCCTTATTATTATAGAGGTTTAGGATAGTAAGGGGGCTAAGTTCCACTTATAGATGCTAAATAAGGGCATTCATTAGAATTTCAATGCGCATTGAGCGAGTAATTAGTTCAGGTCTTTTTGTATGAGATAAATGATTGCATGTTTGTACTAATTTACTTTTGTTGTACTTTTCTTTAATTATTTGTTACTTCTATTGTTGTAGTTGACAATTATTGTACTTCTGTTGATGTTAATATGCAGTTGAGGTTGAGGAAAAATAAGTATAATTTGTTTATCGGCTCCTACCTACACCACCATAGAATGGCAAGGAGGGGTCGATGTAGCTTTTATTCGGGAGGATCGAGATCGATATCCACAGGGAGTTAGAATATTGGAGTTGGGTTCCTATCCGAATTAACTATGTATCTTGATTTTAATTAGACTTCTAGTCATAAGTTGGTTTGACTCTATACTAATAGTATTGCTATTAATTGATAAAAAGAAGCTAAGTAGAATATTTTTGTAAAGGTTTTCTCAATTTATAAAAGGCACTAGGGAAGCGACTTATACCTATGCGAGTATCTAACGGGATCTAGAAAATAGGACAAACTTGTTATACTTGGGTTCGTGACATAACCTCACACTCAATTAATCACCCTATACCTCTCGGTAGTTTGGGTAACTTTGCCCGAGTTAGCATTCTCAAGCCTAATTGGGTGTTTCAACAATGCAAGTGAAATTGGCTCAAGTCAGGTATTACTATCTTTAGGTTTAACCCTTTAATTGGGGCTATCAATCTCTTGAATTCACCTCAATTCCTTGTTAGCCTATTTTATCTAGACTTGGGTCCTCTTACTCAAGAACAACCCTAGTAAAAAAGGCATGAACCAGTGTTTGCAACCACCAATTCAACAGATAAAGCATGAAACAAGACAAATATCACCAACCCATAAACAAATAAGCCCTAAAATTAGAGACCCATTAGATACCCACATTAGGATTGGGTCACGACCCTAGCTAAAGGGTCTATCTACTCATAATCAAGTTAGAAATCAAAAGAGTAGATGAAATAATAGCCATAAATATTAAATACAAGGATAAAATCTAAGATTATAAGCTAAAGCTACTCTAAAATTACTCAAAAGGGAAAAAGGCTGCTATTCACGAGCTCACTAAAACATAAGATAACCTAAAAATGTGAAAAAGAACTATTTATACATAGCTGAAATTACTGGACAAAAATGCCCCTACGGAGGTTCCGCTGTCAGCGGAAAAACAGGCGCCTCAGCCGATTGACTTACGCGGCCGCGCAATTACGAGCACAGACCGCGCTTATTCAAAATTGGACTTCATGTAATCTCTCTAAACCTTGATTCCGCTCCCAGCGGAATTTCTAAGTGCCTCAGCGTTAAGGTTTAGCGCGGCCGCGTAAAATAAGCGTTGACCGCGTTCTATGCTTGGCCCAAAATTGCTAACTCTTTGATCCTCCATTTCCGCTCTCAACGGGTTTATGATCGCGACCGCACCAATGATTCTGCGGCCGCGCTTTTGCGACGCGGTCAGCGGTCCATAATGAGTCCAATTTCCAACTCTCTGAACCTAGTTCCGCCTCTTCCCTCAGTATTCCACCTCAGTGGAAGGGCTTACGCTACAGCGTAATTTTGGCGTTGTCAGCGCTCCTATTGAGTTCATGCCTTGTGCAAGGTTGGATCCTTTTTAAGTTTGTTTTGGCTTCTTTGCCTCATTTTGACCCAAAACCTGCAAGTAAGCACCTTCAGTTAGTTTTCGGGAATACCTTAATGCATTTTCCCCCAAAACCTAAGAAAAAGAGAGTAACTAGTAGGTTAAAATCCCTAGTTATCAACTCCCCCAAACTTAAGCTTTTGTTTGTCCTCAAGAAACAAGGTAATTCTCACCTCTACAGAAAAAAAAGTAGAATTTTAGCTGTTCAAAAGTAACTTCATCAAGCTTCAATTAGGACTAACAATTACCCTCAACACAAATGCATTATTGACAACATTATGCAATGACTTTCTGAGTTCTATAGATCTAATGTGACACAAAAGTTTTAAGAGTTGACTCAATTCATAAAAGAGATTCGCTCTCTCACGTAGGTCACTGTGGATCCCTAAAAACTTTCTCCTCTACTCTCCATGAGCTCATCTAACCTATAGAATGTACGCTCAAATCCGGGATTGTCAAGAAGTGCGCTCATCACTCTCAAAAGAATTCCACAAGTACGGCTCTAAGTACCATAGGCTTGCCACTCATGTAAATCATTACTAATGTAAGCTCGCTCAACTTGAAATCCTATAGGGATTTAACGGAATGTAATGAAGGCTTTTTGGATCAAATTCGGACATAATGAACTATGATTGTCTCATCTTTCCTTAAGCGCTCCATTTTAACAATTCAGCTCTTGTTTTCTTGACTCTATGAGTCATTTTCTTCTTCCTTAGGGAACTTAGAGAGACTCATTGTCGCTCTTTCTTCTATTTGACGCTCACTTTTCTCCTTTTCTCATTATTCCAATCCCTTTCAACATTGTTTCATTGAATCCTTTCAACCTTTACTTTTCTTTTTGACATGTTTCTTTTTGGCTTTTCATCCTTTTCTTTGCCTTTCCTTTTCATCAATTCTTTTTGTTCTTTGAACCTTTCATCACTTTGAATTTCCTTGTATCTCCCCCAAACTTATGTTTTTGACTATTGTTCATCATGAATGCTCAGGAAAGATTGGGTGCCAAGAGAGGATCATTATAGAACAGATGAAGGCTTGTAATGCGGTTATTGAACGAAAAGGCTTAGGCTCAAAGGGGTTGACTAAGGATATTATAATGGTAGGCTATGAAAGTCTTTAAATTCAAATGGGACCAAGGAGAGCCTATAATCACTTCTCAAGTCGAGCTACACATAGAATTTCGCCTAGAAAAATATTCAGGGCAAGTTCTAGACTTGTTGGAACGACACTTGGGATTGCAATTCAAAACCTCACCTATCAAGCCATATGATTATTAAATAGAATATAGTCGAGGGCCTACAACAACCTTAGCCTAGATTGAAAACCCACATATGGCTACAAACACCACTTGATGGCAGTTTTAGACAACTCAAGATTCTAAGGGTCACAACTAGAGCTAGTCTCGTCTACCACTTGTCTCTAACCATGAGGTCAAAGGTAAATATGTTGGTGCCAAGTGAAGCTTACTTGATTCACATTTATTCATTACTACCAAATAAAATAAAAACAAAAACAAAAAGAAAAATAGACTCAATCCCTTAAGAAGGTCGTCATGCCATCCATCGTAGGGAAGAGACACCTGGTACACACAAATTCCACCCTTGGAAAGAACCGTGGCATTAAGAAAACCAAAGGCTTGTTGATCACGAAAAAGTAAAAAGAAGCTATAATTTCAAAAAGAAGCTACTAAAAGAAATAAAAAGTTAAAATATAAAGGAAAATTATAGAAGAAGTTATAAAGTGAAAATGCGGAAAGTAAAATTTGAATATGTAGAATAGTGGATTAAGACGAATATACATAAGAGGGGAATGACTATATATATGAAAAGGAAACTTCATATACATACCAAAGATAAAAAAAGTACGGAAATAAAGGACGAGGAATAGCAAATAAAGAAAAGGAAAATAGTGTCGAGAGTTATTACAAACCAAAAATCATCCAAATATCCAAATCACCAAATGAGTCCCCCCCCCCCCAAATAAAAATTAGCATTGCACTCAATGCTAAATGCAAAAATAGAATAGGGTAAATGGTAGAGAGTAAAAGAGAACTCCCTAAGGTAACTCTGTCTGCATAGAAGCTGGGTCACTGGCAGGGTCCTGGGGAAGGGCTGATGCATCTCCCTCGGGCTCCTCCAGCTGGATCTCCAAATCCTTAGTCTGGGGGATCACCCATCTCCTCACTGGTGCACTGGTAGCGTCCTTCTCTGGCATCTGCGATGGTTGTGCTGTCTGAGCTGCAGGGGCAGGCACTCCTATGAGTAGATGAAGGGGGATATCACCTGATGTAGTGAGTTTGGCCACTTCCTTCTTCAGCTCATCCTGGCTCGTCTTCATCTTCTTCACCGACTTACCAGGGACTTGATTTCCTTCTCATGTGTGCCCATGGACTCCAGGATTTTCTTCTGGTTTTCAACTAAACTTTTCAAAGTTTCCTCCAATTATGGAGGCAACTGGATCTGGGCTGGGGCTGCCTGGGATGCTACGACAGTGGATAAAGCAGATAGCTTTGATGAAGCTACCTGTAGCCAATTGTAAATACCCGCCAATGTCTAGTTTACCCTCAGAGCTGTCTGAGGGTATGATGAAGAAGAAGGAACTGAGGTAGATGGCCCGGAGGAAGGCTGTGGCATGGAAGAAGAAGACCCCTCAGCAGTAGATGGCTCTGAACCTATGGGAGAGGTGGCTTTGCTCTTTGACTTAGGGTTGTCCAAGCCTTTCAAACTGTACCAGGAAAATGGAAACTTTGGCTTCACCTTGATGTCATAGTCCTTTCCCTCAACTCCCTGGTCCTTTAAGTACATAGTAAGGAAGTTTGGGAAGGGATATGAATGCTCACCCTTTTTGATTGTCTTTCTAATCACCCTGGCCATGATATTCTCTACATTGATCGGGAACCTTGCCAGAATCGTCCCCACAATAATAGAACGGGAAAGTGGCATGTCATTGTCATGAGTGGTGGGGTCTATCCTGCTGCATACAAATGTGGCCCATCCCTTTTCCTCGAAACTCAAAGTGTTCCTGTATATAGGAACCCCTGTTGTCAGCCACGTTGGAGTAGTCCCTGGAATAGCAGTCATTGAGGCCATCCAAGGGCGAGCTAACTCATCCAGCTCCACCTTCTCTAGATAAAGAGTCTCATCTTCGTCATTGAACCCCGCATAGTCATTGAGAGCCTTTCCACTGAATAGGATCTTCTTTTTGCGGACTTTGTTCACGTATGTGCCCTGTTTGATGTGGGAAACATTAGCATAAAACTCCTTGACCACAAACTCATTGGCCTCTGGCAAGCTGCTGGTGAAGAAATTCCACCCTACTCGCTGGTTGAGGTGCCTTTTAACATTTGGGTTGTGGGGAAGAAGGTCCCGCTCAATGAAAGCCCGCTCTAATGTAAGGGACCTCTGAGGCCACCACTATTTGAATTTATGATATGCCTTCTCTCTCACGAACCGGTCTTGCCATACTGCCTGATTCCGAGACCTCACTAATCCCCCCCTCTAAGTATCACCACCCCTACCATCATCTGGTGCATCATCATCACTATCTAACTCTACTGGGGCAGGTGTGGTGGATGGAGCTACTGTACTGGGGGCCGGAGGAGGTGGAGAATCACTGAGTCCCAAGCTATCTGAAGAGCCGGATACGTAAGTGGACTCATTTACAAGACGCCGAGGTTGGGGTTGTGCCTCCTCTTGAGCTGGGCGAATTTCCCCCTCCAAAAATTCCCGAGAGGGGACATACTCGCTACTCTCCGAGGGGTCTACAGTGGGCCTCCGGAGAGTTTTCTTATTGCCAATTACCCTTCTTGGGGATAGGGGTGTTGCTGGTTGTTTTCCCCTACCCCGTCCCTCAGAGGACTCTCCCCTTCCGAGTTGTTTATCTTGGCCTCCTCTAGAATGAAGCATTGTCTGCAAATTTAATCAGTGAAACTCATTAGCATTGTTATTCAATCAAGCACTAGATGTGAATGCAGATAAAGGTTGCAGAAGTTAAAACAACAGGACCGCTGTCAGGGGAAAAAGAAGCGTTGCAACGGACATTCCACCACTGACAGCGGAATATGGGGCGTGGCCGCGGAAGGCTGGGGATAAGACTACCCATTCTCTGAATATACTCACTGTTGACTGCGGAAAACTGGGCGTTGTCACGCCCCAAAATCGAGGGACGCGACCGGCACTCAACCGGGTGACCCCAGTCAAGCGAACCTGATTTGCCTTTCCTATCCCACGCGTTACCCCGTGATTTCAATATACATCATTCAAGTAAAATAGCCATTTATAACTTAAGCATAAACTTTCAACTTGAATTTACTTCTACTTTTTATCATTACTAACACATGATACACAATTACTTACAAAATACATACAGCATTAACAACGTGGACCACGATTACAAACCGTACGCTTACTACCCAAAATACATATATACTTTCCCCACATTGTGTCTACGGAGCTTCTACAAGCACAAAAGATTTATATACTACTTGCCGGAAACAAGGCCACGGCTATACCTTACACTACACCATAAACTCAAATTAAGGTGATATGAGCCACACGTGGCCCCGGGAGAAAGTGGGGCTCACCAGAACAGCTGACGGAAAGGAGAGGAGGAACTACTGACGGTGGGCGGAATTAACTGTTGTAGAACCACCTACATTTATATAAGAAAATGTAGCGCCCCCGGAAAAAGGGACTTTAGTACTGTGGAATAGTACTAGTATGTATCAACAAACTTTATCCCAAGTACAATCAAACAATACACAAGTAAGAAACAATAATAGAACCAATCAATCAACGCACGTGGAAAAGAATAACTAAATCATCAAGTTTCACAATCTCTCCTTTTCCCTTTTCAATATTACCATATTCAAGAGTTTCCCCGATTTTTCATTTCGATGGTGATAACGATCACATTCCGTACTTATTACCTCGGCCACCCTTATTACCTCACATATCATCAAGTTTCATAGATTTTCATTTCAATGGTGATAATGATCACATTCCTTCCTTATTACCTCGGCCTGCCTTATTCCCTCGGCCACCCTTATTACCTCACATCTTATTATCCTTATTAGTTCGTGTTGCGACGCACAACCTGATCCACCCGACAATCATATTATGTAACAATTAACCACAAACAATCAATCACAAGAATCAACATTTCAAGGAACACAAGTTCATATCAACAATTTATTTATTTGAGCCCAAGCCACCATAGTTCTTACCAAGCAGTAATTCATGTACACGGTGTTGCCATAATCGTTCAACTCATTTACATCGTTNCTTTCTAACTTTTACTCTCAAATCACCGGACTTACTAGCACCTTCAATCTAATTCACAATGCGGCACATTTAAACTTAGAATTAGGAATCATGAACATGTCTTGAACTCATTTGAGCTTTCTATCAAACACTAGGTGTTCCTTTAGATTAAATAACCCCTTTTTAGTGAAAGGTTACTCCAACCTATTTTCCTTTACTAGATTATGATAAATTGGGTACATGCATGCAAGATTCTTAACCCCATATTTATGAACTATCCTACCCAGGTCTCATTTTAACAAAAATCTGGAAATTAAGGTTAATAAGGTACAAGCTTACCTCTTAGAGTGAGAAATTTGTGTCGTACTTGATTAGTTCCAAGCTTGAGTGATGAAGGAAGACCAATTTGATGAAGTTGGGACTTTCTCTCTCTAGAACCCACTCTTTNCATAATCGACCGCATAATGGCCCTCAAGATGGGCCAAAATTCAAAACACACTGCCCAGGTATGCGACCATTATGTGGTCCGCATACACGTTATGCGATTGTATAATGCGTCGTATAACTTCCCTCCCAAAATCAAAGGCAACAATGCGACAGATATGCGATCCGAAGAACTGAAATGCGATCGCACATTGGACCGCATAGTTGACCTCAAATGGGGCAGTGATCTGCCCTGGTATGCGACCATTATGCGGTCCGCATACACGTTATGCGATCGCATAATGCGTCGCATAACACCCACTTTCTGAAAAATTTTATTCTTTAAGTCTCGGGGTACTTTTTACTCAATTTTGGTCCGTTTTAAAAATTTCCACAATAAAAACAACTCGGGGACTCATTCGGG
>MDKI01236000.1:0-11244 GCA_005239505.1 Nicotiana paniculata
ATATATATATATATATATATATATATATATATATATATATATATATATATATATATTAGTTTGGATTAGTATACATATATTAGTTTGATAATATATCAAACTATTGAATTGTTTAGGGGTTACAATGGTTTTGTTGGAAAGCCATTTGAAAAGAAAATCAAAATACGTGTGATTTTCTACCCCTGATTTGGAGAAAATTAAAATTTTAGTTATTTTCTACTCATGTTATGGAGAATAAAATCTTAGTGATTTTGTACTCCAATTTATTACCCGGTTTGAAGATTAAATACTTCACCGTTTATTAAATTTGGTTGTGTCATATATTGCTCGATTGGAAGATTAAAAACTTCATTGTTATAAGATCTGGTTGTATCAGGTATTGCTCGTTTTGAAGCTTAAAACTTCATTGTTTATTAGTTCTAGTTATGTCAGATTGATTTGAAAATTAAAACTTCATCAGTTATTAATTCTCACTCTGTCGTGATACAAACAATAGTTCATGTGATTGGCTCTACAAAGTAAGAGGGGCGGTGAATGTGAATCATCTTTTGAAGAAATATGTTTGGAATATGGTATTATTTATCAAACGATAGCCCCTTAGTCACCTGCAATAAAATGGAATTGCAAAAAGAAAATAGAACCATAAAGGAGATGATGAGTGCGTTATTGATAAGTTCTTTTTACCCCAAAACTTGTGGGAGGAAGCTATTTTTACAGCTAACCGAATACTCAATCACGTTTTCCACAACAAAACCCAGTCCATTCCATACAAAAAATTAAAAGGAAGGAAGTCCAACTTAAAATATTTTAAATGTGGGGGATGCTTGGCTAAAGTGCAAGTTGTAAACCCAAAAGGGTAAAGATTCGATCGGAAATTATTGATTGCGTTTTCATAGGATATACAACAAACAGTAAGGCATATCATTTTCTGGCTCACAAATCAGAAAATTCTGACATTCATATTAATAAGGTAATCGAATCAGATATGCTGAATTCTTTAAGAATATTTATCAGTATAAAATAATACAAATCGTCCAATATCTAAGCGATCTCGAGAAGAAGAAAAGGAAAGTATACCTTATGAGGTGAATCCAAGATGTAGTACATGTCAAAGGACAACTACTTCCATTGGATCAGATTTTCTGACGTTCTTGTTAGAAAATGTGCTTCAAACTTTGAAAGAAGTTATGTCTTCCTTGGAAAGAAGCAGTTAATAGTGAGATAGAATCCACATTAAATAACCATACTTGGGAGTTAGTTGATCTTACTCTAGGCAACGAACCATTGGGTTCCAAGTGAATTTTCAAGAGGAAAATAAAAGAAGATGGCATTATTGACATGTATAAGGCAAGACTTATTGTCAAAGGATATAGACAACAAGAAGGCCTTGACTATTTTAACACATACTCGTCAGTTATGAGTATTACGTACATATGACTGTTAGTAGCATTGTCTATAGTGTATGATCTTGAAATCCATCAAATAGATGTGACGACAACCTTCTTAAATTGAGATTTAGAGGATGAAATTTACATGGAACAACCTGAAGGGTTCGTGGTTCCTGAAAGAAAAAAAAAGGTGTGCCGACTTGTTAAATCACTTTACAAACTAAAACACGCACCCAAACAATGACATCCGAGATTTGATCAAATAATATTAATCAAATGGTTTCAAAATTAATGTGTAAACAAATATGTTTACGTTAATAATACTTCATTATTTGATTATATGTGGATGATATGTTGATGAAATATTTAAAAAGTGGGGGATTTTAGCTTATGGATGACAAAATCCAATGTTAGACGTAATGTATAATTGATAAAAATTGTGAACCCCACCAATCCTTAATTGATATTTATATGATAGTCAGTGAATTAATTACTTATTCAACCTTAGTGATGACTAGTGATGAAACTACAAATTTGAAAGTTTTTAACGTGCCTATCCAGATGATTTATTCTTACTTGAATATTTATAATGTTTAAATCTTTTATGAAAGGGTGTCACCTCGAAGGCTTTGACTTTTCATGAAAAGTGTGTTAGTATATTATGGATAAACATGACCGGTCATGAACGAATGTATTACTACATTGGTATATAATGAGGTGAACCAATCGATGAACATGACCAAAATCCATTGCAAGTTGGATTTGTGTAACCCGACCGATCGTTTTGAGAGTTAACATCTCGTTCAATGGCGTAAGGTCTCGAGTAGCTTCATTTATGTGTCATGACTTGCATGTGTGACCGAGTTCAGTTTTTGGATGATTCGAGATCAATTTGGACGAAGGATTCCTCTTTTAAAAAATTAAGCGCTAAGAGTTAATCAGAGATTTGAATTTTGAGTAGAAGACTTCAAAATGGAATTTTAATGATTCCAATAGCTTCGTATGGTGATTTTGAATTTAGGCATGCGTCCGGATTTGGAGGTACGTATGGTAATTTGATGCATGCATTTTGGCGAAAATTAGAAAGTTGAAGTTTTAAAAGGTTCAGAGATTTCACCGGGAGTTGAATTTGTTGATATCGATCTCGAATTGCGATTACGAGAGTTGGATTAGCTCTGTTATGTCATTTGGAACTTTCATGCAAAATTTGACGTCATCCCGGGTTGATTTGATATGTTTCAGCATGCGTTTTGGAAGCAATAAGATTTGAAAGTTCATAAATTCGATTCGAGGTTCGATTCATAGCTTTGACGTTGTTTGATGTGATTTAAGGACTTGAGTAGGTCCACGTTGTGTTATGGAACTTTTTGGTATATTCGGACGGGGTCCCGAGTGCCTCGGATGAGTTTCGGACGAGGTTCAGATCATTTTGGAAATTTTTTGTTAAGGTTGTTGGGCAGTGTTATGATGTATCCGCTTCTGCGGAGGTTTGATTACAGATGCAGATCCACATATGCAAAGTTTTTGTCGCTTCTGCGATGTTGAGTCCTGGGAAGAAGCTTCGCTTTTGCAAAGTTTATGTCGCGATGCGATGGCCGTTTTTGCAACCCATTGATCGCAAATGCGAAGATATCCGCTTCTACGGCTCTTTGTGAGCTTCCGCGGAGTCGCGGAGTCGCGGATGTGACTCATTCTTGCGCAGGTGCGGCCATTGTGATAGCTATTTGGGTTTGCATATGCAAACCTTTTCTCGTAAATATGAGGCCGCAGATGCGGCGTTTCTATTCACAATTGCAAAAAAAACTGGGCAGAATCACATATATTCGAGGGTTTGACATTTTTGTCCATTTTTGAGTTTGAAGCCTTGATTTTGAGCGATTCTGGAAGGATTCTTCACGAGTTTGATTTTGGTAAGTGTTCACTCCAAAAATGATTACATTTCATGATTTCACACTTATTTATATCATAAAATCAGTGAATTGAAAGGAAGAAAATGTGAAATTTTGTAAAATCTTTCAAAAACATAAAATGATGATTTGAAGGACGAGTTGATATCGGAATTTAGTGATTCTTGTATGGTTGGACTCGTATCGAAATGGGTGTTTGGGTTTTATAAATTTTGTCAGGTTACGAGGTATCACCTGGGGGTTGACTTTTGGGTTGACTTTTTAATTTTAATTAAAGATCGAAGTTTTATTAACCGGAATTGCTTCCTATGAGTTTTATTTATGATTTGAAGTTATTTTGTCTAGATTTGAGCCGTCCGGAGGTTGTTTCACTCGAGAAGGCCATTTTAGAGTATCATTCTATCTTCTTTGAGGTAAGTATCTTGCCTAACTTTGTGTGGGGGAACTCCCCCTATGGATTTGAGTCACTTGTGCTAATTGTGTCATGTGAAGGCCGTGTACGCGAGGTAACGAGTATGTACTCGAGCGTAACTGTAGAAATTTGACCGTTTAGGTCTTAGGTTCTTATGTTTATTAGATATAAAAATTGTTTTGTCATGTTAAATCCCCCATTTACCACATTCACCCTTACATGTCTTATTTGAAATTAATTGTTTCATGTTCTACCCTTATTGCCGATTAAAATCTTATGTGCCTTAACTGAAGTTGTTACCTCTTTAATTGCCATGCTATCTTTCCCGTAATTGCCTATCCTTAATTGAAGTTACTATTATTTTTTTCTATCCTTAATTGAAGTTTCTATTCACAATTGCGAAAAAACTTGGGCAGAATCACATATATTCGAGGGTTTGAACTTTTTGTCCATTTTTGAGTTTGAAGCCTTGATTTTGAGCGATTCTGGAAGGATTCTTCACGAGTTTGATTTTGGTAAGTGTTCTCTCCAAAAATGATTACATTTCATGATTTCATACTTATTTATATCATAAAATCAGTGAATTGAAAGGAAGAAAATGTGAAATTTTGTAAAATCTTTCAAAAATATAAAATGATGATTTGAAGGACGAGTTGATATCGGAATTTGGTGATTCTTGTATGGTTGGACTCGTATCGAAATGGGTGTTTAGGTTTTATAAATTTTGTTAGGTTACGAGGTATCACCTGGGGGTTGACTTTTGGGTTAACTTTTTAATTTTAATTAAAGATCGAAGTTTTATTAACCGAAATTGTTTCCTATGAGTTTTATTTATGATTTGAAGTTATTTTGGCTAGATTTGAGCCGTCCGGAGGTTGTTTCACTCGAGAAGGCCATTTTAGAGTACCAGTCTAGCTTATTTGAGGTAAGTATCTTGCCTAACTTTGTGTGGGGGAAATACTCCTATGGATTTGAGTCACTTGTGCTAATTGTGTCATGTGAAGGCCGTGTACGCGAGGTAACGAGTACATACTCGGGCGTAATTATAGAAATTTGACCGTTAAAGGTCTCTTAGGTTCTTATGTTTATTAGATATAAAAATTGTTTTGTCATATTAAATCCCCCATTTACCACATTCACCCTTACATGTCTTATTTGAAATTAATTGTTTTATGTTCTACCCTTATTACCGATTAAACTCTTATGTGCCTTAACTGAAGTTGTTGCCTCTTTAATTTCCATGTTATCCTTCCCGTAATTGCCTATCCCTAATTGAAATTACTATTATTTTTTCTATCCTTAATTGAAGTTTCTATTCAAAATTGCGAAAAAACTTGGGCAGAATCACATATATTCGAGGGTTTGACATTTTTGTCCATTTTTGAGTTTGAAGCCTTGATTTTGAGTGATTCTGGAAGGATTCTTCACGAGTTTGATTTTGGTAAGTGTTCACTCCAAAAATGATTACATTTCATGATTTCACACTTATTTATATCATAAAATCAGTGAATTGAAAGGAAGAAAATGTGAAATTTTGTAAAATCTTTCAAAAATATAAAATGATGATTTGAAGGACGAGTTGATATCGGAATTTGGTGAGTCTTGTATGGTTGGACTCGTATCGAAATTGGTTTTTGGATTTTATAAATTTTGTCAGGTTACGAGGTATCACCTGGGGGTTGACTTTTTAATTTTAATTAAAGATCCAAGTTTTATTAACCGGAATTGTTTCCTATGAGTTTTATTTATGATTTGAAATTAGTTTGGCTAGATTTGAGTCGTCCGGAGGTTGTTTCACTCGAGAAGGTCATTTTAGAGTATCAGTCTAGCTTCTTTGAGGTAAGTATATTGCCTAACTTTGTGGGGGGGAACTACCCATATGGATTTGAGTCACTTGTGCTAATTGTGTCATGTGAAGGCCGTGTACGCGAGGTAACGAGTACGTACTCGGGTGTAATTGTAGAAATTTGACCGTTTAGGTCTCTTAGGTTCTTATGTTTATTAGATATAAAAATTGTTTTTTCATGTTAAATCCCCCATTTACCACATTCACCCTTACATGTCTTATTTGAATTAATTGTTTCATGTTCTACCCTTATTGCCGATTAAACTCTTATGTGCCTTAACTGAAGTTGTTGCCTCTTTAATTTCCATGATATCCTTCCCGTAATTTCCTATCCTTAATTGAAGTTACTATTATTTTTTTCTATCCTTAATTGAAGTTATTGTTATCTTTTCCGTAATTGCTTATACTTAATTGTATTTGTTGTATTTGTTGTATTTCTTCCGTAACTGCTCAACCTTAAATGAATTTTTGTTATCCCTTTTTCATTGTCGGCTCATCCTTATTTGGGATCATTGATTCTTGTTATCTCTCTTATCGTCGAATTATACTTTTGTGGAATCATTGTTACACATTATCTCTTTCTTGTTGAGCTAATCTTGTTGAGACCATTATTCCATGTTGTGTCTTTCTTTGTGAGCTGGTTCCATCATTTCTTTGTGTTCTGAAGTTACTGAGTTGATTTACTTGTTGTATTCTCGTGTTATTGTTGTTTTTGTTATTTTTGTTGTTGTTATATTTTGGCACACGTTTTATTGTTGAGAGAATTGTTATGTTGTTTGCACAAGGTTTCTGACGTCCTATTGTAATATTTTTTTCACGAGGTTCTCGTGTTGTTGTTGCGTTGTTGCACGAGGTTTCTGCGGTGTTTTTGTTATTGTTGATACGCATGCGGTGGTATAAGGTCTGGTTGTTAAAAAGCATGTTGTCAGATAAGGTGGGCTTGAAACGCGTGGTTAGTAGGGGAACTACTAGAAGCCATGTTGTGTGATAAGGTGCGCAAAAATGCGGTATGCTATTTCAGGAAAAATGACTTTCAAAACTAAATGTAAAGGCTCCCGCGGTGATATAAGGAAAGTTTGTGATTCGTTTTATGATTTGAGACTACGAGGTGGTACCTCGGTAGGGCTCTTGCTGACATATCCCTTTTCCTGTGCACTTGTCTTTGATTATTATTTTCCTTAGCATACTATTAATTTTTTTCCTCCGTTGCTTTATTTGCTTAGTTCTATGTAGCTAACCTTGTGAGAAATTATCCCAGACTCCGGACAGATCTGTCACAACGGGGTATTAAGGCTATAAGCTCTACTCTAGTTGATGATATCTCTGCACTGCCAGCTTGGGGAGCAGGTCAGGCGTGTAGAAGGCGCCCAAGAGGCGGAGGCCCGACCCGTTGATGTGATTTCTACAGTAAGACTAAGGTTCCTGCACCATATAATGTTGTATGGGTATGGGTTCGATTTTGTTATAGAGGAACATCATTCGTATTTTGTTTTGGCTCAACTTATAAGGGTGAGTCCTCCTATATTACTTCACATACGGGTGACTTTAGTTATTTGGTACTCAGCTTATGTGTTTACCCTTGTTGGGAGACTCTATAGTGGTAGCCCATGTTTATTTTTTTGTTTTCATTCATTATTGAAAAATATGAGACTAGAAGTGGCTTTCTATTACTCATTTCGGGTATTTTTTATGTGAATTCTGGATAGTTGGTTACGATTCGTGGTTTAGATGCTCTACCGGTGTGGGAGTTCAGTATGTGTTGTGACTTTGTTGGTAGAAATTAAATTAGTGGAAGGTTTTGGTTGGTATGATGTGTATACTACTTGTGATTTAGAGCTGAGGATGGAATCCTTGCATTTTCATATGGTTGATATGTTGAACCGGGCTCCGTGTCGTGGTGAAAGTTAAATCGGGATGAGATTCTTGTGATAAGTTCATATGTTGTCACGACCCAAAATCCAACACAGGTCGTGATGGCGCCCAACCCCGGAGTCAGGCAAGCCAACAGTTGTTTAGTAGTGAGATTATCCTTATTTGACATACCAACCCCACACTTATCAAATTTTTAAGCTTAGATCATTTAAATAAGAACGGATACATTAACCAACTTAAGTAAATACAACCACAAGGATCATGAACCAATATATACAGTCCCAAAATATAGAGTCTACTATGTGTGTGCTAGGAACTAGTGTCACAAGTCAACAGGCGAACTAGTAGAATATAACAGATGATACAAATTGTACTGCTGTCTGAAAGAAGTAGACAGAAATAACAAAAGATAACTTCATAGTACTGCTGAGAATCGCCAAGGGAGGCAGCTCACCGTGGAGTCAGGTCCAGAATATACGTCAAGCTCTGGTCAGATAACCAGATGCGCCAGCCTCAAAACTTGTACAATTAAGTAGAGAAGCGTAGTATGAGTACATAAACAGATATGTACCTAGTGAGTATCCCTCCTAACCTCGAAGAAGTAGTGACGAGAGGTCGACGTGATACTTACTAGGGTCAGACAATGTGGAATAAGTACAGACTACCCAGTAGCAGCAGTAATAAGGAAATGAGCATCAAATAACAATCTCTAGTACCCTCGCGCCATCCTTTTTCCATGGCATACAAGCTATTTAACCTTCTTTCTTTTCATGAAATCAACAGTTACAATTACAGGGCTTCTCACAAACTACCAAAACATATAAAAGGCTATGAGCGTACGTTCATTACGACGTGAAAAGAAAATGTGCACTGCCGAGGGTCGAACAATCCGAACCATAGACGCATCTATCTGCCCCACTCGCGAATCGAACATGCGACACGGTTAATATAATACCAAGACCACCCCCGATCGCGAATCATACCTGCGACTCGGGTTAACATAATATCAAGGCTACCCCGCTCACGAATCATCCGTGCGACTCCGTTTCCCATATAAATTCATGATTAGTAGGAGATTTCCAGATAATTTAGCAGGGAACATACTAACAGTGTGAGAATTTTAGAAATATCAACTTCAAGCCTAACGCCATAGGCCTTCACATGTGAGATTCGAGGATATTAGACTACTTAATCCATATACAAGTTCACAGATACAACACATAAAGCATGCTTGTGAGTCCTAAACTACCCGACAAGGCATAATAGTAGTTGCGCACGGACTCTCGTCACTTCGTGCGTACGCAGACCCCGCAAATAAGGACAAAACCACCATTTATAATCACCTATGGGGACAATTCCCTCTTAAAAGGTTAGAAAGGAGACTCACCTCGTGTCGAATTCACTCCCCGAACCAAGAACGCGCCCGAAACTCTGAACTCCACACTCGAGGACTCGAAACTAGCCAAATGTTATACAAATTCATTAATTTATGCTCAAAGTATGGAAATTCTCCTACTCATTTAGTAAATTCACCATTCTTGAAGAAATTCTAAATTCTGACCTGGGGCCCGCATGCTCGGATTCCAATAATTCTCGAAGATAACACTCATCCATAACCTAAGGATCATTAATACATGATTTCTACTTGATTTCATAGCGAATTCACGGGTAAATTCTCAAATTATCGGAAGCCCTAAGTTACTACCCAATTCTTGATTTTTCACTAATTTAGCTAGTTAATTTAGCTTGTAATCCATGCACGAAGCTAATATTAGAGTAGAATTTACTTACCTTCAATAACTAGGTCGTTTGCCCCTCTAAAATAGTGGAAATCGCCCCAAGGAAGAAGAAGAAGAAGAAGAAGAAGAAGAAGATAAGGAAAATGAACTAAATCCCGTGTATAAAAACACACTGTCTTAACAGTGTTTCGGCACCTGCGGCTTGAGGACCGCACCTGCGGTCTCGCACCTGCGAGCAAAGGCTCGCACCGGCTGAAATGGACGAGGTAGCATGGGCCCGCACCTGCAAAGTGGAGACCACACCTGTGGCTCCGCTCCTGCGGAACTTTGTCCGCACCTGCGAGAAATGGCCTGCCTACTAGGGGTCGCATCTGCGAGGCTGGGACCGCAGGAGCGGTCCCCCACCTGCGACTGGGCAACCGCACCTGCGGTCACACCAGAACAGGTGCACCAGCAGCTATTGCAGCTGGATTTTGGCCTCGTGTGGTGTCCGGAAGGCACCTGGGCCCACCCGAGCCCCCATCCAAATATACAAACAAGTCCCAAATCATAATACGGACTCGCTCGTGCCTTCAGAACACCCAAAACAACGCTAAACTCAAAATCACACCTCAAAACCCCTAGAACCAAACTTAGGAACTTTAAGTTTTCTTGACTTCTCTAACAACGCATCGAACCGACCTATACTACTCGGAATGACATCAAATTTTGCAGGCAAGTCATAAATGACATAACGGAACTATTCCCGGTCTCAGAGTTCTGTTCGGACCTCGATAACACAAAAAACACGTCCTAAACCACAGTAGGAACTTAAGGAACTTCTTATTTCAATATTGGGCGTCGAAACGCTCCCGGGTCATCAGAAACCCATTCCAAACATACGCCCAGGTCCAAAATCATCATACAAAGCTATCGGAACAGACGAAACTCGATTCCGAGGTCGTTTAATAAAAATGTTGACCGAAGTCAAACTTGGCCTTAAAGGTCAACCTTAAGGAACCAAGTGTTCCTATAGCACTCTAAAACACTTCCGAATCCCGGACCACCAGCCCCCGCAAGTCATAAATCATAATAAGCTGCTATGGGAAGTTTCATTTAGGGGAACGGGGTTCGATAACGCAAAATGACCGGTCGGGTCATTACATTCTCCACCTCTTAAACAAACGTTCGTCCTCGAACGGGTCTAGAATCATACCTGAAGTGGTGAATAAGTGTGGATATCTGCTCCGCATGTCCTCCTCGGACTCCCACGTCGCCTCCTCAACTGGTTGGCCCTTCCACTGGACCTTTACGGCATAAACTCTCTTGGACCTCAACTGGAGGTCATGTCTATCAATAATAGCAACTGGCTCCTCCTCGTAGACCAACCTCTCATCCAACTGAATAGTGCTGAAATCAACCACGTGAAAGAAGTCGGCGTGGTACCTCTGGAGCATGGAGACATGAAAATCTGGATGAACTCCTGATAAACTGGGAGGTAAGGCTAGATCATAAGCAACCTCCCCAACTCGCCTCTACACCTCGAAGGGACCTATAAACCTCGGGCTTAGCTTGCCCTTCTTCCCAAACATCATAATACCCTTCATAGGCGAGACTTTCAACAGGACCCTATCTTCTTCCATAAATGATACATCACGCGCCCTCTGATCCGCGTAACTCTTCTGTCTAACTGTGTTGTGCGAAGCCTCTCCTGAATCAACTTCACTTTCTCCAAAGCATCCCTCACCAGTTCGGTGCCATATAACTTAGCCTCGTGATGCGAGACTAAATTGCATAGTTTAACATGTGATATACCTTATATTTTATGCGCATTAATGATAAAATTACACTTTTTATGTGCTTAATGGAGTTTATTTCATGTGTAGGTGAAGTGGAGATGGAAACGGGGCTAAAAGGATGCAAATACGTCAAAACAAACGCGAAAGGAGACACCCGGGCGATATCCGGGCGACAGAGCCAAACAGCCTGACCTACCTGGCGTTAGCCAGGCGTTAGGGATGAAATGCCAGCCCTAACATGGCGTTAGCCAGGCGTTAGGGCTAAAACGCCAGCCCTTGCCTGGCGTTAGCCACCAAACGCC
>MDKI01069360.1:0-89232 GCA_005239505.1 Nicotiana paniculata
GATAATTGCTTTTCAGCTATACTTTTCAATATATATATTTATATCTTTCGGAAGGAACACAATTCAATCAAAGACTATCAAATTATACAAGATTCTCTAAATTTGGCCAAACTCGAACCCCGGTCACACATCTCGGAATTTGATAAAATTTGCATCACTAGAATCCTCATTCTCAAACGATTCTACCCATACAAAATTTATCAAAATCCGACCTTAATTGCCCACTCAAAATACCAAAAGAATTTTCCAAATTTTCCTCCCATTTTCCCCAACTTTCCTACTTTAATTCATCGAATTGCATGGTGAAAATGAAGACAAATTCATGATATTGAACCAAAAATGATTTAAGAACACTTACCACAAGATTCCCGCTGAAAAGATTGTCCAAAATTTCCTTCCCCCGAGCTCTCTAATGTAAAAACAAGTTATGGCGAAGAACTCCTGAAATAGAACTTAAAAACTGTCTGCCCAGGCCTCTTTCTTCACTGCGATCGCGAAGAACAAATCTGCTGCCCCATCAAATTACACTACGCGATCGCATACATCCACACGCGATTGCGATTCAGCAGGACATAAACCCATGCGATCGCAAACAACTCTACATGATCGCGAAGAAAAATGGGTCAGCCCACTCACGCGCCCTTTAACTCTATGCGAACTCTAACAAGACCACGCAATCGCACTGCACAACAACCTCACACTCACGCGATCGCTATCGCGACCTCCACCACGCGATCGCATATAACAAAAATCCTGCCATCCCCAGCTAAGTCTAGGCGATTCGAAACACCCTCCCGCGATCGCGTAGAAAGAACCAGAAACTCACACCATCAAAAATCTGCCTAGTTTTAAAGTCAAGAGTTGGTCAGTTAACCACCCAAAACACACACGAGGCCCTCGGGACCTCAAACAAACACACCAACATATCCCATAACATAATTCAAACTTAGTCGATCCTTCAAAACACCAAAATAACACAAAACAAAAACACCAAAATCACATGAAATTCAAGCCTATGAACTTTGGAACTTCCAAATTTCGCCAACTATGCTGAAACCAACCAAAACACCCCCGATTGACCTGAAATTTTGCACACATACCCAAAATGACATTACGGACCTGTTCCAACTTCCGGAATCCCATTCCGATCCCGATAGCCTAATTTCCACTGCCGACCGGAAATCGCCAAAAACTATTTTTCGCCAATTCAAGCCTAATTCTACACCGAACATCAAAACCTCATTCCGAAAACACTCCTAAGTCCCAAATCACCTAACGAAGCTATCCGAGCAATATAATACGCATTCCGAGGTTGTTCACCAATAAGTCAACTCTTAGTTGACTTTTTCAAGTATTAGGCTACTTTAAGAGACTAAATGCCTCAATTCTCACCACAGCCACTCCGGACCTAAACTAACTTACCCAACACAACAAAAAAATAGGCTAGCAATATATGACAAATGCAAAAAGAGGGGAAACGGGGTAAATCTAACGGAACGACCGGCCAGATCATTTCAATTTAAGATTGGAATCATGGAAATTGGTCCATAATGGATAGGAGTCACTTACCCAAGTTACCCAGGTGCAAAAGTTTCAAACAATCGCCTCTCCCGAGCTCTCCAATTCGAACCTGCGGAAATACCATCGCATGTGCAATCACAGGTGCGAAAACACACTAAAACGTCTGGGTTGCACCTCCGGTCAAATGGCCGCACCCGCGGTTCCGCATCTGCGGAAAACACACAGCACCTGCGAGGATTGGGGAATTGGGCTAAGTCCGCACCTGCGAGCTCCTCGACGCACCTGCGTGTCCGCACCTACGGAAGGTCCATCGCAGGTGCGACACACCAGAACCAACAATGGTTAAGCTGTTTCCCAAGTGCTATTAACACCCGATGAGCATCCTAAACGTACCCGAGGCCCCTAGGAACCTTTCAAACCACACGCACAAGTCATATAACCTAACACAGACTTGCTCGAGGTTTCAAACCACATAAAACAACAGTAACAAGATGAATTAAACTAAAAGTCCATGAAAATTCTTCATACTTCTATAAACATTATGTTTTTCATTTAAGGTCTGAATCACGTTAATTTAAGTTCGTTTCTTACCAAATTTCACAGATAACACATATAAATCATATCGAACCTGTACCTAGTTTCGGAATCATAATACAGGCCCGATATCACGGTTTCACCTCAAAATTTCATTTTCAAAAACCTTTATATTTTTCAGAAAACAATTTTCTTTAAAAATTCATTTCTCGGACTTGGGACCTCAGAATTCGATTCCGGGCATACGCCCAAGTCCCATATTTTCCTATGGACCTTCCTGAACCGTTAAATCATAGGTCCGGGTCCGTTTACCACAAACATTGACTGAAGTCAACTTTATTCAAATTCCTAATATAAAATTTTCATTTTTATCAGTTTTTCACATAATGGCTTCCCGGAAGCATGCTCGGGCTACGCACAAAAATCGAGGTCAGATAGAAGGAGGTTTTCACGACCTTGGAACATAGAATTAAATATAACATATGGGATGACCCTTTTGGGTCATCATAGGAATTTATAGCATTAATTAGAACGTGGACTACTCATTTAGAGTCTCAACAAAAAAATCATACTTGATGCTAGCAGCAATAGACAGTAAAACACAGAGACTAAGTGCAGGAATGCTCATGCTAAGGACATGGGTCTAACTACACAGAATTAACTGTGCCAATTGAAATCAATTAGATAAAATAGGAGCCTGAGACACAAAATACGCATGCTGGTTTAAGGAAGTAAACAGGAAATATGGAAGTACTTAAACTAAGGTAAACATGCTGGTTAAAGTAATAAACAAGAAGAGTGAAATTTAAACATGCTGATAAGGCAATAAACACAGTTAACTATGCAGTAGTCACACTAGTACATAAGAGACCTAGCCTTAGCAGAAACAAAGCAACAAGGAGCACATAGATTTGAATTTCATAATGACATTGATAGAAACATACCAGTTAAGAAAGCAGAAACAGAAGGTAAAGTAGGCAGGATTCAAAAGCCTAGCCTTGGATTTCAGTCGGCTAGACAAGCAATGAACACAAGTAGCAGAGAGATATGAGAGAAAGTTTATGTGTGTGCGTGCATTTTTGAACTATTGTTTTCTTTTGAAGAATCAGAATGAGAGTATATATATAGCACATAGGGAGTAAATCAAAATAAAGTAAAAATAATCACATTTAAATCAATTAGATGTAATTAATAAATTATAGAATCAATTCCTATAGGAGAGTCCGAAATAGACCCCTTAATTGGGGGTTAACCAATTAACGGTCACCACAGAGGGTTCAATTAAGGTAAGGACTCAAAATCACACCATATAAAAAGTCATTAGAAATCCCAAAACCATATTTCTAACTAATTAAGGCAAGTATGATCAATCAAGGTCAGAAATAAAGAAACAAGTAAAATTTCAGTGCACATTGATTCTAACAGGACATTTAATAGGAATCAATCAGTAAAATCTACAAAGAATACTGATTTCATAGGAAAGAATTATTTAAATCCCTAAATAGAAATCAACCGAGTAATAATCCTAAAGGATTCTGATTTTAACAAGAAAGAAAATCGTTCAGATCCTTAATAGAAGTCAATCAAGTAAAATCCCACAAAATACTTATTATAATGGGGAAAATCGTTTAGGTCCCTAAATAGAATAAGTTAATATGACTGGTTCACAGAGATAAACCAACATCGAAACAAAATTGAAGCAATCAGTGTAATACACAGAAACATTTATGGTTCGAGCATACATACGGAGATTAACAAAACACGCAAAGAGATGAATATGTTAACAATTTGAAAGTAAAAACCTTCGAAGAATGTCTGGGAAGAACCCCGATTTTAGAAAGACTAACTGTAAATCAAAGCAGTTAATTAAAATAAGCAAATTTTAAAGGAAAACACTCAATAATACTTGAATCACTTCAGATCTACAAATATCTGAGAAGATTCGAACAATAGTGAAACTAGTTTTTCCAGAGAGTAGTAGAGATGAAGAAAATCGGTCAAAAACCATGGATTCGTACTAAAAACAAGAGGAAATCCATACTCACAAATGAAAATGGCTTGAGACAGGCCGGTAGCCAAGTTTCAGGCAAGAACAGGTTGAACCTTCACGTGATTCTTCTAAGGAATCATGAAACCAACGAGTCAGGGAGTATAGGAGACCAGTGGTGGTCGGAGAATGCACGCAAACACCATAGAAGGGAGCTTCTCGTCGGTGACGACGCTTAGGATTAGGGTAGGTCTAGAGAGAACTGGAGAGGTTAAGGAAACAAGTGACGGCGGGCGAAGAGGAATAAAGAGGGGGGTTAGGGTTGGTTGAATTAAAATGGTAAGTTTAATCGTGGACTGTTGATCTAAAAGATCAATGGCCACTATTTGATGGGGGTTTTGGTCGGATAGATACAGATTGGGCTTAAGGGGTTTGGCCTGGTATTATTAAGGGGTTTGGGCTGGTTTTGAAAATAATTTTGGGCTAATATTTGAGGGGTTAGGTCTGAAAATTTAAGAAATTAAGAGGCTACTTGTTAAACACCAAATTTAATAGATAAAATAATTTATAGAAATAAATAACAGGTTATAAAAATTATTTTCATGCATGGAAATGTCTTAAAATAATAACTCAATATTTCAAAAATACACCAAGCTGTTTTCTGGCAAAATAATGTAATGATGCATGCATGAGCTATAATTGCAAAGTCATTGCAATTATAACCTAAGAAATGTAAATGTGGCTATTTGTAAAATAATTTAATCTTAATATAAATATAAATAGCAAAATTAAACCATGAAATAGTTATAAGTCATTTGTAATGAAGTTAGTAATTATTTATCTACATAAAAATACTGGGATAAGTTAAATAAAATCCTTTAAAATGCAGAAATTATGGAAAAATTGTTAATTGATGCTAATGCATAGTTTTGAAGGTATATATGCAATTTTAAAATATCATAGGGAAAACTTGGGTATCAACACTAAAGAGTAATCTAACTACAATATTTTTGTGAGAATTTTTCCAATTATAAAAGGCACTAGGGAAGTAAATTCCGCCTAGGCGAGTATCTAATGGGGTCGAGAGTCTAGGACTAGCTTGTCATGATTGGGGTCGTGATATAACCTTCACACATAAATACTCGCTCTATACCTCCCGGTAGTTTGTGACGTTTGCCGATTTGGATTTCTTAAGACTAAATGGGTGTCCAATCAATGCAAGAGAAAGTGACTCAAGTTGGGTATTACCATATCTATGTTTAACTCTTTATTTGGGGCTATCATTCTCTTTATTTCACCCCAATTCCTTGTTAGCCTATTTTTCCTTGACTTAGTCCCTCTTTCTCAAGAAGAACCTAAGTCATAAAGGCACGAATCGGTGTTTGCAGCCACTAATATTACAATTAAAACATGAAATAAGCTAAATATCACTAACCCATAAACAATTAAACCCTGAAACTCAAGACCCATTAAATATTCACACTAAGGTTGGGTCACAACCCTAGGTATGGGGTCTAGCTACTCATAATAATGGTAGAGATCAAAGATCAGATGTTATATAAGCCATAAAATTCAAATACAAGAATAAAATCTAAAGATAGAAGCTAACACTACTCTAAAATTACTCAAAATCGTAAAGTTGGATTGTTCGCGTGTTCCCTGATAAAAAAAACTTAACCTAAAAATGTGAAAAAGATCTATTTATATACAGCTGAATTTTATGGAAAAAAAGTGCCCCTACGGAGGTTTCGCTGACTGCGTAAATATGGGCACCTAAGCGCTTGGACTTTTGCGTCCACGCTATAATGAGCATGAATCGCGTTTCTTCAAATCTGGTCTTGGACTAGACTAGGTTTCACACACATCATAAATATATTTGCATCCGCGTTGGCTTCAACGTGGCCGCGTTTTATGTTTGCGAGCCCATGTTCCTCGTTAGGTTTCACTTGCCAAGTCTTTGAACCTCTTGTCACGCTCCCAGCGGAATTTCTACCGTGTTCGCGTCTGGTAAGTTTGCGACCATGTAATTTAGACGTGGGACGCGTTCTTCCTTTTTGAGTCCAACCGTGTTCTCTATCTCGCTGTCAGCGTATATCTTGTCGTTGGCGCCCCAAAGGGTTCGCGGCTGCGCTCTCGTAGCGCGGTCTACATCAATGTCTGTACTTGGTTGCAGCTTCTCTGAACCTCATTTTTGCGGCCGCGCTTTTCCATCACGGTCAACGCTCCATTTTCTGCTTCTGGTTTGTGTAAGTTTGACTCTTTCATGAGATTATTCTGGCTTTTTTGCCTCATTTTGACCAAAACTTGCAAGCAAGCACATTAAGTTAGTTTTAGAGAATACCTATAGCATTTTTGGCCCAAAACCTAAGCAAACGAGAGCAAATAATAGGCTAAAATCCTTAGTTATCACTAAGGACTTGGAAATTAACTATTCTACTACATTATATTTTTCCCTTATTATCTATTTAAGCTTTTAATTTTAGTTTTGTGTAGTTAGTATTATATTTTTTTAAATGGCATTTTTTAACAAAAAGTGGTGGGATAGTAAGTATTCTTGTTTTTGTGATCCTTGTCCGTATTGTAAAGGACTCCACTTGTGGAAATATTGTAAAAATATTCTCAGGACCGAGTTGTGTGCACCATCTCAATCTTGTACTATTTGTGGTGGTAATTGGAATAATTGTCCTAAGTGTTGTTATCCTACTCCAATCATTTCTTATGTTGATTCTAATAATTCTTGTGAGTTTGGCAGGAGTAACGAATTGGATGATGTGGACCATGTTGTTTGCATTCTTGATGTGCACATGAAATTATTAGAGGAATATGGAGGTTTTCGTGAGAAATTTACTATAACGACCTGACCGGTCATTTTGAGCTCTAGCGCATCGTTCACCGGTTTGAAGTCGTGAGCAGCTTCATTTCAGGTATTATGACTTTTAGGTGTGGCCGGAATTGAATTTCAAAATTTTTACAGTTGATTTGGAAAGAAAACCCGGGAGCACTTCAGCGCATATTACGGAAGATAGGATTTTAGAAGAATTTCATACGTCTGTAAGGAATTTCAGTGTTATAAATGCTCGTATGGTATTTCGAGTTTGGGAATAGCTTCGTATGGTGATTCTGGAGTTGGGGGTGCGATCTGAAGTGAATTCGTAATGTCCGTATGTCATTTTGAAGTCATTTGGCTAAATACCTAAATTTGAAGGTTTTTGAGAAATCCGACCAGAAGTGGAAATTTTGATATCGGGGTGGGAATGCGATTCCGTAAGTTGGAGCAAGTCTGTAATGTCAAATTTTACTTGTGTGTAAAATTTGGGGTCAACCAGACGTGATTTGATAGGTTTCGGCATCGGATGTGGAAGTTCGAAATTTCAAAGTTCATAAAGTTTGAATTTAAGTGTGATTCATGATTTTTGCATTCTTTGATATGATTTGAGGCCCCGAGCTAGTCCGTGGGATGTTATGGGACGGAGTCATGTGATTGGACGGGGTCCCGAGGGCCTCGGGTGTGTTTCGGGGTGGTTCCGAGTTGTTTTCAAGTGTTTTGTGCTGTTGTTTTCTGGTGTTTTGGGGGTTCAGTACGATCGCAACCCTAGTTGACCGATCGCGGAGAAGGAACTTGAGTGGATTGATTTTTGTCTTGTGCGATCGCACTTGCAGGTATGCAATCGTACATAGGCGGATTTTGGGGGCTGCTGCATTAGTCTATGCGATCGTAGGTGTAGTTGGCGATCGCACAGAATAAAAAAATGAGGCTGCAGGTTTTGGCTTGTGCGACCGCAGATGTGACTGTGCGATCGCACAGGGTGTGCTGGGAGGCTTCTCGGATTTTTCTTGTGCGATCGCGGTTAATGTTGTGCGATCGCACAGGGTGTGCTGGGAGGCTTCTCGGATTTTTCTTGTGCGATCGCGGTTAATGTTGTGCGATCGCACAAAAGGTTAGCATGTGCAGTGTGTTATTTTAACGGAATTATTGGCTCGTTTCTCCCATTTTCATTTGGTGTGGGGCGATTTTGAGGGCCTTCAAGAGAGGATTTTCTTCATGCATTGCTAGGTAAGCAATTTCTTTATATTTTTAAGATAAATACAAGTTATATGCGTAGATTATACATGAAAAATTGTGGAAAAATTGGGAAAATATTCAAGGAAACCTAGAAATGGTATTTTAGATTTCTACCATAAATTTGAGCATGGGATTTAGAGTAAATTGTATATTTGAGCTAGTAAGGATACGGGTAGAATATACTTCGATAAATTTTGGATTCGGGGCACGTGGGCCCGAGGGCAATTTTGTCAATTCACTAAGCGGGGTTGGGAAATTATATAATTTGAATTGTTGCAAACATTAGAATGAATTTTAATTGGATTGTCGTTATTTTGATAGTTTTGGGGACGTTGTGCGTCCATTGGATTCGTCGGAAGGGCTTGGAAGCCGGTTATGGAATTTCGGAGCGAGGTAAGTCTCCTTTCTAACTTGGTGAGGGGGAATTTTCCCCATATTGAACTAAATGAATAAATGTTATTATTTGTGGGGGTTACACACGCACGAGGTGATGGGATTCCATGCGTAGATACTACTATGCCATGTACGGTTAGTCTAGGACCCACTAGCATGCTTTACTTGTTTTACTTGTGATCTTGTCGATAAAATATCATGTGATGATTTCAATTGGTATCTAAATCTATGAGAAGGATAGAGTTTACTTTTCTTAATCACTTAGAAGGAGAATTTATTCTCCCTTAGATAATTGTGTTTCGAATAAACCTATCGAGTTTGGAACCCTGTCGAAAATTGCAAGTAAATTTCCAAAAAAGTTATAAATATTATTCTCATCTTTACTAATAAGGGAATTTTATCACTTCATTGAAAAACTAATTTTCCTGATAAAAATGTGATTTATTAGGGTGAATATGTTTAACTTTGGGTTCCTGAGTCGCATGTATGATTCGGGAGCAGGATGACCCTGTATTTGTGTATATTCATATGAGCACCTGAGTCGCAGGTATGATCCGCAAGCAGGTTAGACTTACTATTACTATGTTTACCGTGTCGCGTGATTGATTTGCGAGCCGGAAAAATAGATGCATCTATGGTTCGGGCCGTTCGACCCTTGACAGTGCACAATTTATGTTTATGTTGGTTCGGGCCGTCGACCCTCGGCATTGCTTGCGCATGATATTTACTGCGTATTACGGTGATTTATACATGTTTATCGGCCTAAGGAAGTTTTAATGTCCAGTTATGAGGAAGAAGGATTTGAGTGGCTGGAATCTTGGCTAGTGCGATCGCACTTGCAGGTATGCAATCGCACAGAGGAGGATTTTGGGGGCTACTGCATTAGTCTATGCGATCGCAGGTGTAGTTGCGCGATCGCACAGAAGAAAAAAATGAGGCTGCAGGTTTTGCCTTGTGCGACCGCATATGTGACTGTGCGATCGCACAGGGTGTGCTGGGAGGCTTCTCGAATTTTTGTTGTGCGATCGCTGTTTATGTTGTGCGGTCGCACAGAAGGTTTTCCTTTGCAGTGTGTTATTTTTAACGGAATTCATGGCTCATTTCTCACATTTTCTTTTGGTGTGGGGAGATTTTGAGGGGCTTCAAGAGAGGATTTTCTTCAAGCATTGCTAGGTAAGAAATTTATTTATGTTTTTAAGATAAATACAAGTTATATGCGTAGATTAGACATGAAAAATTGTGGAAAAATTAGGAAAATATTCAAGAAAACCTAGAAATGGTATTTTGGATTTCTACCACGAATTTGAGCATGGATTTTAGAGTAAATTATATATTTGTGTTTGTAAGGCTACGGGTAGAATATATGTTCGATAAATTTCGGATTTCGGGCACGTGGGCCCGAGGGCATTTTGGTTAATTCACTGAGCGGGGTTGGGAAATTATATAATTTGAATTGTTGCAAACATAAGAATGAATATTAATTGGTTTGTCATTATTTGGATAGTTTTGGGTACGTTGTGCATCCATTGGATTCGTCGGAAAGGCTTGGAAGCCGGTTATGGAATTTCGGAACGAAGTAAGTCTCCTTTCTAACTTTGTGAGGGGGAATTATCCCCATTGTTGAATTTAATGAATGCATGCTACTATTTGCGGGGGCAACATACACAGGAGGTGATGGGATTCCGTGCGTAGATACTACTATGCCATGTACGGGTAGTGTAGGACCCACTAGCATGCTTTAATTGTTGTACTTGTGATATTATCGATAAATTATCATCTGATGCTTTCAATTAGTATCCAAGTCTATGAGAAGGACATAGTTTACATTTTTTAATCACCTAGAAGGAGAATTTATTCATCCCTAGATAATTGTGTTTTGGATAAACCTATCGTGTTTAGATCCCTGTCAAAATTTGCAAGTAAATTTCCAGAAAAGTTTTAAATATTATTCTCATGTTTACTAAAAAGATAATTTTATAACTTCATTGAACAACTAATTGTCATGATAAAAATGTGATTTATTAGGGTGAATATGTGTAACTTTTGGTGCCTGAGTCGCATGTATGATTCGCGAGCAAGATGACCCTATATTTGTGTATATTAATATGAGCATCTGAGTCGCAGGTATTATTAGCGAGCAGGTTAGACTTATTATTACTATGTTTACCGCGTCGCGTGATTAATTAGCGAGCCGGGAAAATAGATGCATCTATGGTTCGGGCCGTTCGACTCTCGGTAGTGCACAGTTTATGTTTATGTTGGTTTGGGCCGTCGACCCTCGGCATTGCTTGCACATGATATTTACTGCGTATTACAGTGATTTATACATGTTTATCGGCTTAAGGAAATTTTAATGGCCAGTTATGAGTAAGGAGAATTGATGTGTATAATGTGAAATAAGTCTGATGTTTCTTATCCCGGGGTATGATTTAAATTGTCAACTGAGATGACGATGTTTTAAAATGTTAAATGTTGAAGGAGTTGATATTATTCATTCCTGTTTTTAATAAATTACTATGATAATCATGCTTAGTGTCAAACTTGAATATACTAAATTGACCTCTAGCAAGTGTCTAACTCGACCACTCGTCACTACCTCTCCGAGGTTAGGCGGGCGACATACTAAGTACACGTTGTTTTCGTACTCATGCTACACTTGTTGTGCATTTTTATTGCACGAGTACTTTCATAGCGACATGGCTGGTTTGGAGACTTAGGCGAGCTGCATTCATCCGGAGGTGATCCGTAGTTGATAGAGTCTCCCTCATATTGTATTTATTTCCATGTATTCCTTGTCCAATTTGTATTTCTGAAAAGCTTTGTAATATTTGTGAAATTCTTAGAATTCGCTCATGTAGTTGTGTTTGGTATTCAATTGAATAATTTGAATAGTTTACCTATCGTGTTTATTTGACAAAATTTTTATTCGCTTTTAGGACTTGTATGTGAAAGGTAATAATTTTGAAAAATGTTAAAACTAAAAATTATTTCAACTAATTAATGATTGTCTTGCCTGACGGTGGTGTCCGACGCCATCACGACCATAATAGATTTTGGGTCATGCGATTTACAATTGGGATACAACATTTTATGGAAGCAAGAGCTGAAGTGGGACAAGGGATCGATCAATTTGGAAGTTATATTTGCGACTTGGAGGCTTAATTGAGTGCAATGGTTGACGCATGTAACGCCCAACAATTTCATGATGAGTCGTGTGAAGCTGAAAAAGATCTTCTAGACAGAATTGGGGAGCTAAACCGAGAATACCAAGCATTAGACCATGTTCTTGTTGATGATGTCAAGGTTGAAGAAGTATATATTATGGAGGGTGTCAAAAATAATACAGTTTTGGAATTGGGGAGTGTTAGTCCTCATTCTAATCATTTTTCTACATTATGTCTGGATGGAGACATGGAGATCGAGCTTTTAAAGAGGTGTATACATGAAAAACAAGACCCTTATATTCTAAAATTTGCAACACTAAGGAGACAAAATCCCCCACTTAAGGGACAAGAAGTGCAAGATGCGATATCTATTGCTTGGTTCCTCTATTTTTACACCAGTGCCTCATGAACGTGACAGAAAAATTGATGCAAAATTGGTAGTGCAATTCATATACTCAAAGTGGAAGGAAAAGTGATGAAGTGATAGCATCATGCCACGACTATAAATAAGGCGCTTTTTGGGAAGCAACCTAATTCGATTTTTGTAGTGTTATTTTTATATTTTGTAGGAGTAGGAGCATAGAATAAAATCCAATAGTCTTGTGAAAAAGTGAGCAGGTGGTTGGAACTAAGTGTGAGGTACCCGCACAAAGGACCGTACCTGGGAGAAGTCTGAGTATCCTGTGAGCTCCCAATTCTTCGGCATGTGGCCTACCATGGAGTCTCTTTTACCCTCTTGTTATTTTCAATGCGCATTGAGGACATTGCACAATTTAAGAGTGGGGTGAGGAGATTTTTGGGTAATTTTATGTGATACCTTAGCTTAGTTGTAGTACTCGTTCTTAGTGTAGTAATATTTGTTAAAAAGGAAAATTGAGACTTTTTTGATGATGGATTTTGTGGACACTTTTCTTGAGGGGTTAAGGTCCAATTAAAAAGAAAATCAAAAATATATTATTGTTTAGTTAGATAATAATCCCCTTGGTTTACTTTTTGCATTGGTTCTTTTCCATGGGATGTAACTTGAACCAGGTAATTTTTTTTTTTTTTTTTTTAGGATTAAATTATTATTTTTCTTTATTTTTAGAGAGCAAAAGAGGGAGAAGAAAACTTTTGTTACTTGTTTGATACTAGCATATTTAGGCCTGAGCTTGAGTAGTACTTTCCTGTAAGTGCTTGTGTTGGCTCAAGTGAAGGTTAGTTTTGAAGATTGACAAAGGAAGCTCATGCACGAACCAGGTCTATCCCTTGTGTGCATAGACACAACATATTAGAAAATGTGGGATGCACAAGAACGAGATAAATTTAACTTAGTATAATTGATATCTCGTGATTGAAAAGGTTGCATCATCGATAAGGATAATGACTCCTTAATAAAACAGAACACTATCCAAGATAAGGAAGGAGTTAGAAGTTGAGATAAACTAGAACTCTTCTACCGAGGAAGAGTAGCATTAGAAGTTTACTTATTTCTTCATCTACTAACTCTATATATTGCAGGATGTTCTCACTTTACATGCAATGCACAAACGCATAAGTTAAATAGGAATTGAGAGCAAAATAGCAAGGCAATTTGCAAGTAATTCGTGTATGATTCAAGTGTGAAAACTTGAAGCTACATAAACTAGATAGAAGAACCAGTTCCAAGTGTCTATATTTTATTCTAGTTCAATGGTAGTAGGTGATTTCATATTGTACCTTTCAACTTTATCTAGAGGCATGGTAATAGGTACTTAGAGTATTCAAGTTAGAGTTTAACTTGAAGTTGTCGCAACAGTTAGAGGTTGTTTGCTACCAAGGATTAGAGTTAGTCCTAGGTTTGCAAAAGTGTTTTTGTAAATGCAGTTTTTGGCTCAGTGGTTTAGTGAAGAGTTTGAGAAAATCGTATTGGGAAGTAGGTCAAATAATCGTGGTCTTTACTTTCCGCATTTACTATTTCAGCAATAGTAGGTTAAGGAATACATAGAAGAACCCGGTCCTTCTATAATCAGTTTAGGCAAAAAATTGTATACCGCACAAATCACCTCCCCTCTTGTGTAGTATTGAAGTTTAAATATCAATTGGTATAAGAGAAGGTTATCCTTGAGAAGGCTAACACCTTAGGAGAAGATCATGATCAGTACATGATCGGGTCCAAGCCTACATTACTATTGTGTAGTGAGAGTGGTCGATGCAGTTTTAACCCAACTAGATATGGGTCGAATCCATATGAAGTTAATTGGTTTGGAATTAGGTATATATCCGAGCTAAGTGTGGGTTTTCTTCCTAATTACACTTCCAAAGATTTGGTTTTGATTCTACTTCTAAAGTTACTGTATTGATGCAATGATTGACACTACTGTATTTTTTATGTTGGTTTTCAAGTGTTTAAAAAGACTAGGGTAGTGACTTTCACCTAGGTGGATAACTAACGGGTAACAACAATCTAGGGCAAGCTTGATTTTGTTGGGGTCGTAATATAGCTATCATACTCAAGTACTCACTCTATACCTCTCGGTAGTTTGAGTGACATTGCCCAATTTTTTTTTCTCTAGTCCAAATGGGTATTGATGCCATTCAAATGATATTAGCTCAAGTCGGGTATTATAATATCTAGGTTTAACCCTTTGATTGGGGCTATCAATTTTTTGAGTTCACCCAAAATCTATTTTCCTAGACTTAGTCCGTCTTTCTCAAGAAGAACTAAGTCATAAAGGCATGAATCAGTGTTTGCAACCACTAATTCTATAATTCTAGCAAGAACTAGGCTAAATATCGCTAACCCATACACATTCAAGCCCTAAATTCAATACCATTAAATACCCACACTAAGGTTGGGTCTTAAATGTAGCTATGGGTCTAGATACTTATGGAAATAACAGAAATTGACGATGAAAAGAAGATAAAATCCATAATATATGATTAATATGTGAAAATCTAATGTTAAAAGATGAATCTAATACAAAATTTCCAAAAAAGGGAAGTTCCAGTCGTCTCACGTGCTGAGCTAATACACACCATCAGGTAAAATTACTAAAACTTCTATTTATACTAAGCTAAAATTTTTGAACAAAAATACCCCTGCGGAGGTTATGTGGCCGCGTAATTATGACTGCTGACGCACTCTTGCTATCGCGGCCGCGTAATTCTGATCGCAGTTTGTGCTCTTTACTTCTGGATCTGGGTTAAGCATAGTTTCGCAGATCGCATAATATCTATCGCGATCACGTAAGAAACTTCCGCGGTCGCGTAATTCTGACGCGGGCAGCACTTCTTGTTTTTTCTTAAAATGTAAGCTCTCTGAACCTCAGCAACCGCGGTCCGCATAATTTCAATCACGGTCGTGCTGCTATTTTTGCGGCCAAACCTTTTTGATGCGGTCCGCGTTCCTTTTTTAGAGAAAATCAACCTCTCTTAATTTGCCCTTCACGGACCTCGAAATAGTGCTCGTGACCGCGTTGTAGCTTTCGAGGTCGCACAATATTTATGCGGTCCGCATTTCACATCTCTTTGCCCAGTCTTGGTTTTGTTCAAGTTTTGACTTCTTTACGAGTTCATTATGGCTCATTTGGCTCATTTTTAACAATCCCTGCAAGCAAGCATATTACATTAGTTTTCGGGAATACCTTCACGCATTTTTGGCCCTAAATGCCTACTTATCAACTCCCCCAAACATAGGCTTTAGCTTAGCCTACAATAATTTCTCAAGTGGAGCTACACTTAGAATTTCACCTAGAAAAACATTCAGGGCAAGTTCTAGACTTACTGGCATGGAACTTGGACATGCAATTCTATACCTCATCTCTTAAGTTATTGGATTGTTAAAGAGAAAAGAGTTGAGTGCCCACAACAACCCAGGCTAAGATTGAAAATCACAAATGGCTCATGGAAAACACTCGATGATTTCACCTGCTTGAGACACTTTTATTCATTAATACTAGATATCAAAGCAAAAAGAAAACTGACTCAATCCCTTAAGAAGGCTGTCACGCCGTCCATCATTGGGAACAACCACCCGGTTCACACAACATCCACCTTTGGAAAGAAACGTGGCGTTAAAAAAACCAAAGACTTGTTGTTTACATAAAATGTAAAAAGAAGCAAAAAACTTAAAAAGTAGCTACTAAAGGAAATAAGAAGCTAAGTTATTAAGGAAAAATACGAAATAAGTTATAAAATAAACTACAGAAAGTAAAATCAATATATAAACAAAAGAAGTAAAACAAATATACACATAATGGAAATGAATATTTACATTGAATGGTAAAATTATATACATACTAAAAGTGAAAATAATGATAAATAAAGATAAAGAAAAATAGTATCATAGTTATTACATAGCAAATGTCATCACAAATCAAAATGGACCACCCCTCCCCCCCCCCCCAATCCTCAATGCTAATAACGAAATAAGATTAGGGAAAGGTTAGAGAGTAAAGAGAATTCCTATGTTGTCTCTGTCTGCATCGAATCAGGAACATGAGTGGGGTCCTCAGACTACATAGGATCATCAGCTCCCTCCGTGTCCTCTAACTGGATCTCCACATCCTATGACTGGGGGATTAAGGGGTTGCTGAGCATCTGGATCATCTCCTCCGCAGTGTGTGTAGTGACAGCTAGCTCCTCAGACTGGCCAGCTGCTACATCTGATGCCTCATGCTCTGTTGTCTGTGCTGCTAGGGCTGTCTCCTCCATGAGCAAGTTTAGTGGGATATCTCTAGCAGAGGAGATCTTCTCTACCTCCTATTTCAGCTTCTCCACAGACTTCTTTGAGGCCTGAGTCTTCCTCATCTTTTTTACCTGCTTGCCCAGATCCTTGATAACCTTACCATGTGCATCAAGAGACTCCAGGATCTTCTTCTGGTTGTCCAGGAGCTTCTTCTGGTTTCCCAGAAGCTACTTCAATAAATCCTCTACTGATGGACGTACCTGAAGCTCAGACGGAGCTGAAGACTGTGCTGCTACTGCACTGGATAGGATAGTCAGCTTTGTGGTAGCTGCCTATATCCAATTGTTGAGGATGGATAGTGTTTGTTAAACCAACAATGCAGTCTGAGGATAGGTGGCATATTAGGCACAGATAATGGCATTGTGATGTATGGCCCGGATGAAAGAGGAGGCATGGAAGCTGAAGAACCGGCTGTTGCGAACGACTCTGACCCGGTGGCCACTACCCTTGGCTCTTCAGACTAGCTTGTGGAGGTAGTGGCTTTACCCTTGGCTTTAGGGTTGTGTGCTCCTTGGAGGTGATACCTGGATAAAGTATTTTTAGGCCTCATCTTTGTATCAAAGTGCCTCTTCTCTACCCTTTGGTATTCGAGATACTTAGTGATACATAGTGATGAAATTGGGGTAGGGATAAGATCATTATGTTTCGCCAACCACCTTGGAGATGTGGTAGGACATTAGGTTCCCCGCATTGATTGGATAGCCCGCCATGATGGAAGCTATCAAGATTGGTGGGGTAAGTGGGAGGACATTATCATGCTGGCTAGGGTCAAGCCAGCTGCACAAAAATGTTGAACACCATTTGGCTTCAAAGCTAAGGGTGTTTGTAACTATTGGGACTCCAGTTGTGATTCATGGCGGCGTTGTCCGTGGAATGGCTAATATCTCTTCTAGCCATGGACGAGCTGCTTCATCCAAGGCCAGCTTCTCCAAGTAGTGCACTGCCTCCACATCCTCAAATCTGGCATACTTCGTTAGAGTGGGGCCATCAAATCGGATCTTCAAGTTCCGGACCTTTGTCACAATAGTACCCTTTTTTATATGGGCAACATTAGCATAGAACTCCTTGACAAGGTATTCATTGGCATCCATCACTTTGCCGGTAAACTACTTCAACCCTTTTCTCTCCTCAAATTGTTTTAGGACATTGGGATTGTGGGGAAGGAGGTCTGTTGTCATGAACTGTCGCTCAAGTGTTAACGACATTTGGGGCCACCATTCTCGGAATTTTGCATAGGCATTCTCGCTCTCAAATCTATCCTCCCACACCTCGGGCTTCCTTGACCTTGCCAGACCTCCCACATTAGTATCACCCATTGTACCGTCATCCATGACATCGTCATCATCATCAATATTTATTCGGGAAGTTGTTTAGGTAGGTGTTGTAGCAGGTGGGGAAGATGGTTCCGATCCTCACTACCTCCCTCTGAACCATCAAACGACCCAGAAGAGAAGGTAGGTTAATTGACCAAGCGGAATGGTTTTGATTGTTCCTCCGGTTGGGGTTGTATAGAATCACCCTCAGAAGTCTCCCGGGATGAGAGGTATTCACTTGTGTCTGAGGATTCTGGATGAGGTCTAACGAGGGTAGCCTTTTTGCCTACTATCCTTTGGACTGATAGGGGCAAGATTTTCTTTCCTTTACCCTAGCCCCGGGAGGATTCTGCCCTCCCCTTTGAAGTATCTCCTCTCCCACGAGAACGCACCATTTTTTGCAACACACAAGTAGTGAAAGACAATTAAAATTGGGGTTCAATCATGTGATAAAGCAGTACAAATGAAATGAAAAATAATGCTTCTTATAACATGTGCGCCCGCGAACTGACCATCGCGGACCGCATAAAAGTGAACGCGGCCACGAAGAGACCAGGCTCAGACTACTGGTTCTCTAATGTTGATCAATCTCGGACCGCACATAAATGAGTGCGGCCGTGAAAGTCCCATCGCGAACCGCATAATTTTTAGTGCGGTCGTGAAAGCAAATTATAGAGTCTCTGAAGTTCAAATACGGGGACCGCAAAAAATTGGGTGCGGCTGCGAAATACCAACCGTGGACCGCACAAAAATAATCGCGGCCGCGAAATCTAATCAACTATCACTGCCTTGAAACTATGGTATTTCGGACCACACAATTTTGTACAAGGCCGCATACCCTATCGCGAACCGCACAAAAATGTGTGCGGCACTGAGGAACACTGAAAACTAGGGGTTTCACTAATTATCAAAAAATTATAGCAATTAAACATGAAAAGTTACTGACCCAGCCCACACTAGGCATACAAACACTACCCATATGTATTTATGAAACAAATTAGCATTCGTTTGACATTCAGGCGTACATCTAACCCTATCTAAAAAGTAAAATTAAAAAAATGAGAAAAGGAAAGAAAAAGATGAAATCAAATCATTGAAAAGAACATCCCAGTTATGAAAAGTGGTGGGAAATCTACACTTGATGAGAATGGGATGAGATTGAGACCAAGTAAAGGTGCACAGTGCTTTAGGTGTGTTTGGGAGGTTAGGGTTCGTAAAGTGTGAAAATATCTAAAAAAAACTCCTATTTATACTCAGAACCTAGTGACCCCACCAACTTACCTGATTGCGGCCGCGAAATTTGGTCGCGGTCCGCACTATTTACCTTTTTGTAGCTCAGCCTCAAAAGCATGGGCACGATCCGCTAAAAATTGGCCGCGGCCGCACAATTTATTCAGACCGCGAAAATATGAACGCGGCCGCGAACTCTTAAAGAATTTGGACAGGCCAACTTCAGTGAGTTGGCATTTTCCCATTTAAATTATGCGACCGCAGATAGAATTGTGCGGCCACGAAGTGCTTGTGAAGTCCGCGAAATTTTGGGCACTTAGACAAATTTTTCCTTGTCAATTCCCTGCACTGCACAACAAATTTCTGCATACACTTCATAACTAGTTAGTCAAAAATAATGCCTAAACTAAGAAGAAAATCAAAAGAAAGAAAAACACATGGGTTTCCTCCGAAGAAGCACCTAATTTAACGTCACGACACGATGTGTGTTACCATCATAATTTGAAATGGATCAATGCCACAACGTGGCTATCGTCAATCTTGCTAAGGTATTTCTTAAATCGGTGCACATTGACTCTAAAGATCTCACCATTCTTTTTTTTCAAATCAAGAGCACCAAAAGGAGTCACATGTGCCACATCAAAAGGACCACTCCTCTTTGACTCGAGCTTTCCCGAAAACATCCGTAACCGATAGTTGAATAGAAGAACGAAGTCACCTTCTTTTAATTCCTTGTTCTAGATATATTTATCATCTATGTACTTCATCTTGTCCTTATACAAGGACAAACCGGAGTAAGCATGGAAATGGAACTCATCAAGTTCATCCAGTTGCTCTACCCGGAGATTGGCTACTACATCCCATTCAAGGTTCAATTTCTTCAACTCCCACATGACCTTGTGCTCTAATTCCACCGAAAGATGACATGCTTTCCCAAATACCAATCGATATGGAGACATACCAATTGGAGTCTTCTAAGTTGTTCTATAGGCGCATAAAGCATCGTCAAGTTTCCTTGACCAATCAGTTCGGTTTCCATTGACAGTCTTGGATACAATGCTCTTTACCTCCCTGTTGGATACCTCAACATGTCCACTTGCCTGGTGGTGATAGGGGGTTGGCACCTTATGAGTGACACCATACTTGGAGAGTAAAGTATTAACGGCTTTGTTGCAAAAATGATAACCCCCATCACTAATGATAGCCCTTGGAGTGCCGAACCTTATGAATATATTTTTCTTTAAGAAAGCCACCACACTTCGTGCCTCATTGTTGGAAAAAGACACAGCTTCAACCCATTTGGAAACATAATCAACAACAACAAGAATATAATTGTTCCCACACGAACTCACAAATGGTCCCATAAAGTTGATGCCCCACACGTCGAAAATATCAATCCCAAGGATGGTGGTGAGAGGCATTTCATTCTTCTTGAAAATTCCACCGAATCTTTGGCACTCATCACAACGCCTAAGGAGCTCGCTAGCGTCTTTGTATAAGGTAGGCCAATAGAATCCGCAGCTTAGGACCTAAGTAGAATTTCTCTCCCTACCATGGTGACCACCATAGGGCGAGGAATATCAAGCTTCAAGTATACTCAATTGCTCTTCTTTCGGAACACATCTCCGGATAACATCATCATTGCAAATCTTGAAAAGGTATGGCTCGCCCCAATTATAATCCAAGAATTTCTGTTTGAGCTTCTTCCTTTGGTTTCAGGAGAACTCATCCGGGACAATGCGGTTCACCAAAAAGTTATCCACATCGGTGAACCAAGGCATCCCGGTCAAAGACACAGAGAGGAGTTGCTCATCCGGAAATGAATCATTAATCTCAAGACCATCATGGGGCCTCCCCTCCTCTTCCAAGCTGGACAAGTGGTCTGCCACTTGATTCTCACTCCCTTCGTGGTCTATGATTTCAAGATAAAACTCTTGTAGAAGAAGAACAACCACATCAACCTAGCCTTAGAGTCCTTTTTACTCATCAAATAACGATGTGCCACGTGATCGATGTGCACGGTAACTTTTTACCCATGAGGCAAGGGTTGAATTTTCCATGGCGAAGATAATGGCTAATAGCTCTTTCTCGGTCACCGTATAGTGGACTTATACATCGTTCACATTTTTTCTTGCATAACAGACTGGATGAAATATCTTGTTGATTCTTTGCCCCAATACGGCTCCTACCGCCACATTACTAGCATCGCACATGAGGTCAAATGGTAAGCTCCAATTGGGAGCGGTGATGATGGAAGTGGTAGTCAATATATACTTGATTAGATCAAAAGCTTTCATACAATCATCATTGAACACAAACTTAGCATCTTTTTCCAACAACTTGCACAAGGGGTTCACTATTTTTGAGAAATCCTTGATGAACCTACAGTAAAACCCCGCGTGACCAATAAAGCTCCTCACTCCCTTGACGGAAGTGGGAGGAGGGAGTTTTAATATCACTTCAATTTTTTCTTTGTCCACTTGAATACCGTTCTTGGAGATCTTATGGCTGAGGACAATTCCCTCCTCGACCATAAAGTGGCACTTCTCCAAATTAAGCACTAAGTTGGTCTCTTCACATCGGGCCAACACTTTGTCAAGATTATACAAGCATTCTTCAAAGGAATCCCACACAACACTGAAATCATCCATGAACACCTCGAGGAAGTCTCCACCGTATCCATGAATATTGCCATCATACACCGGTGAAAAGTAGTCGGTGCATTACACAAACCAAACGGCATCCTTGAGAATGCAAATGTGCCATACGAACAAGTGAAGGTGGTTTTCTCTTGGTCTTCCGATGCAATAATAATCTGGTTATATCCGGAATTCCCATCCATAAGCAATAATAAGCACGTCCGGCAAGTCAATCCAACATTTGATCAAGAAATGGCAATGGAAAATGGTCTTTCCGGGTCACTTTGTTCAGCTTTCTATAATCCATGCATACCCTCCAACGGATGAAAGTTCTTGTGGGGATAAATTCATTCTTATCATTTATGATCACAGTCATGCCCCTATTTTTTGGAAGTCCATGAACTATCAGAAATGGGGTACACATCCCCTGCATCTAGCCACTTGATGATCTCTTTCCTGGCTACCTCTTGAATGAGCTCATTGAACCTAATTTGATGTTCTATGGATGGTTTGACATCTTCCTCCAATAGGATTTTGTGCATGAAAAAGGCGGGGCTTATACCCCAAATATCAGCCCTATTGCCTTCTTCTTTCTTTGAAGAACCGCAAGGGTGGAATCTACCTACACGTTAGTTAAGCAAGAAGAAAGAATAACAGGTAATGTGGAACAAGGGCCTAAGAACTCATACCTGAGGTGTGAAGGCAAAGGCTTTAACTCCAATGTGGGAGGCTCCTCGATTGAGCGCTTTGTTGGTGGAGTCTTCCGGTTCTCAATGTCCAAGGAAAGTTTTCGGGGCGTATATCTATAGGATCCCATTACGTGCAAAGAATTTACATATTCTACCAAGCCTTCTTTTTCATTCTCATCTTGATTCAACAACACAACTTCCAAAGTGTCATCAATAGTCACCTCAGTCACAAGATCCACAAAGGAACACACTTTGTTGCTATTAGGCTGCCTCATTGACTTGCACACGTGGAGCACAACTTTTCCATCGCCCACCCTGAAGGTGAGCTCCCCAACTTCCACATCAACTAAGTCCTTCCCTGTAGATTGGAAAGGTCTCCCCAATATGATTGGCACCTCATAGTGAACCTCACAGCCGAGTATCACAAAATCCGCGGGAAGTATGAACTTGTCGACCCGAACTAGCACATCATCAGTTATCCCCAACGGCCTCTTCATAGTCCGATCCTCCATTTGCAACATCATGGATGCGGGTCTTGCTTTCCCAATCCCCAAGTTCTTGAACACAGAATATGGCATCAAATTTATGCTCGCTCCTAAGTCACACAAGGCTTTGGAAAACTCGGCACTGCCAGATTAAAAACATCAATATATGATAGGGAGACGAAACCCATTCGAAAATTATCAAGATTAGGCACAAATCCCGAAATTGGCAAAACCCAACCACCGGTCCCACGTCTCGGAATTTGATAAATATTACAAAACCGGAATCCTTATTCTCCCACGAGTCTATACATACCAAGAACATCAAAATCGGACCATAATTGCCCCTTCAATTCCTCAATTAAAGTCTTCAATTTCCCATGCCCTAACTTCCCCTATCTACACCTCAAAAATATGTAATCTAGTCGGATTATTCGATAATAATTGAATATTATGGAGTAGAGATGATCACAAGTGACTTACCTCAAGATTTCCCATGACTTCTCGCTCAAACATCGCCCCAAGCCACGTTCTTTTTGTCCAAAAATGTGGAAATGAGCTAAAAAAAACAAGACAGCTCAATAAAAACATGAATCTGGTTATTAAAAGCCAAATCTCGTCACTAAAAGTGCCAAATATAGTCGCTAAAGGTGCGCACCAGATCCTGTTGCACCAGCAATATTTATTTTCACTAAAAAGGCCCTAACTCCACCATACGAACTCGATATTCGATGATTCTTGTTCCTATGAGTGAAAAATAATAATACAAACATAGCCCTTCAATCGATACTCAATTCGGATCTCATTTGTTCAGTGTGATACCCATTTCGCTCGTTAAACAATTAACTCATGTTTCGTGTCAAAAACTCAATCGCACTTGATGAAATTAGACCAAACTTTCCATATCACTCCTATAATTCATTATCAAAATCCCCGAAGTCTTGAAATCACATTTCGATCTCTAGAACTAAAAATGGTCGTTTGGATCATTACATGCTTATTCTCAAAACGCCAAAATCTTCCAAAAACTCTTTCAAAACTTATCTGAGCCTCATGGGACCCCAACCAAGTATATTAAAAAGTCCCTTAATATGACATAAACTTATTCTATGCCTCAAACTACATCAAACAATGCTAAAACCGTGAATCACACCCCAATTCAAGCTTAATGAAACTAAGAACTTCCAACTTCTATATTTGATGTTGAAACCTATCAAATCAAGTCCGATTAACCTCAAATTTTGCATAAAAGTCACAAATGACACAAAAAACCTATTCCAGCTTCCGTAATTCCATTCTGACCTCGATAACAAAATTTCCACTGCCGACCGAGAAACACCAAATTTTAAATTTCGCCAATTAAATCCTAATTTTACCACGAACCTCCAAATCTCATTCCGGACGCGCTCCCAAGTCAAATATCACCTAATGGATCTAACTAAATCATAAAAATCCAAATTCGAGATCGAATACTAAAAAGTCAAAACTTGGTCAAACCTTTCATATTTAAACCTTCAAGTTGATAATTGTTCTTAAAATCTATTACGATTATACTGAAAACCAAAACCGACGATTTACATAAGTCATAATACATCATATGGGGCTAGTCATGAACGATAAATTGCGAGCAAAGTGCAAATTCTCACAACAATCGGTCTGGTCCTTACAATTATAATCCCCGATTAAATTGTTTCCCAATCGAGCTACAACTAAAAGGACTTTTAATATAGTGCCAAATTTCTTTCTTTTCTTAGACTTCCTGCCATAAAACACCTCTATATAAAGTGAAATGGAGCTATATAGCTAAGAGTAGTTCATTACCATGAGAATTTTCTTTTATATTGTCCAAAGTGAGATGAATTGGAGTTGACTGCTCTTTCCTCAATTGGAGCAAAAGATCAAGAATATATCCTTCCATGGATGTTGGCCTCTTGGTATTGAGATGTTGTTCAATAAGTTCTTCATAAAACTCATCTAACTCCTTAAAATTCTTCTCAAGTCTAGTTATACTTCCAGAAAGTTTATCTAACCAACCTAAGAAAGGAAAATAATAAGACACAAAGAAGCCAGCCATCGTTTCTTGAGTCACAGCTAAAACTTTATCAAATCTCCTCCTTTCATGTGCTTCTTCAACATAGCTAATACCAAAAGAAACTCTACAAATAATTGTACTAGTTAGTGAAATCACTATGTTGCCCAAATTGGTTATTTTTGAAGCTGCAACTTTTTCAGCTATCTTGCTAATCATTCTAAAGACTTCATCTTCGCGAATCAGACTAAAAGATTGCACTTTCTTGAGACTAAACAAATGAACAACACATTTTTTCTCATTTCCCTCCACTAGTCATTGTAAGGTGCAAAGGAAATATCAAGACCATTGTAAGACAACTTTTGCTACCCAAGAATAAAAGGTCTACTACAAAATGCTAAATCTTGTATTTTTGTTACCTCTTTTGCAAGTTTTGCTGAAGAAGATACTATAACAGTTGCTGAACAAAGTTTTAATGAGAATATTTTCCAATATTTCTTTGAAATTTTCCAAAAATAAAAATGAGGGGTTAAACTATCAAATTGATGCAAATTTCAAATTAAAGGCAACCCTAAGGGACCTGGTGGCACAACATTTTTTTCCATTCTTTGCTGGTAGAAGTAGAAAACTAAGGACAATAGGAAGGTTTACCAATTAAAAAAAAGAGCATCATATTTTTGTTTTCTAGTAAAGTTGTAAAGTATATATGTCAGATGTCTTCAATATATACATGTAACGACCCGATCGGCCGTTTTGAGAATTTAAGCTCAGTTGGGTGGCATAAGATCTTGAGCAGTTTCACATTGTGTATATCGACATGCGTGCATGGTTAAACTCAGTTACCGGATGATCCAGAGTTGAATTGGAATAAGGATTTTAGTTTTGGAAGCTTAAGCGGTGGAATTTGAATGGAGGTCTGGATTTTGTGTAAGCGGCTCCAGAATGAGTTTTGGGTAATGTCAACAACCCTGTATGGTCATGTCGGACTTAGGCGCGCATCCGGAATTGTATTTGGATTTCCGTAAAGTAATTTGAGGTAATTCTGTGAAAAGTTGGAAAATGGAGAAGTTTGACCACAATTGACTTTTTGGAATATCGGGGTCAGAATGCGATTCTGAGAGTTGGAGCAGCTCGAGGATGTAAATTGGGACTTGTCTGCAAGATTTGGCGTCATTCTCTGTTCAATTGATATGTTTCGACACGATTTTAGTAGTTCGAAGATTTAAAAGTTCATAAGTTCGATTTATGGTTTGATTCGTTGTTTTGACGTTGTTTAATGTGATTTGAAACCTTAAGCGAGTCCACGTTAGGTTATACGACTTGTTTGTGTGTTTAGACGGGGCTCTGGGGGCCTCGGGGGCATTTCGGAACGGTTTCAGGTCAATTCCCTTCTATTTTACTGCTGATGTCTGTCAGCTGATTTTCCTCTTCGCGTTTGCGTCCGCTCCTCCGCGTTCAAAATGAGTAATTTGGGAGGAGAGAATAGTAGTTTTTTGCATTCGCACTCTTCATTCCGCAATCACCGAAGCTAGCCTTTTCCTAATTCGTGTTCGCGTCCAACCTATGCGTTCACGTCCAGCCTACGAGTTCACGTCCAGCCAACGTTTTCGCGTAGTTATGCCATTCCACCTTTCCGCGTTCGCATACTACTTCACGTGTTAGCGAAGGGCAGTCGTTGGGCCATCAGATCCTTCTTCGTTGCGTTCGCGATTTTACAACTGGGCAGTTTCATTTTTACTTCTTTGGGAACGCGATTTTTCCTCGGCATTCGCGATGCATAAACATCTAGGCAGGCAGAATATATCCCAAAGTCAAGTGTTTCACCTTTTTTATAACATTTTGACTTTTAGAGCTCGGTTCTTGGCAATTCTTGGTGGGGTTTTCAAGCAATTCGATTGGGTTAGTGTTCTTCACTTAGAATTAAATATATTCAACGAATTAGTCTTTGTTTTAATCATTTAAATTGTATTTTTAGTTAGGAAAAATGTTGGTTTTTGAAGAAAATTTTCAAAACAAAATTTCATGATTTGAGGGACGAAACGGTATCAGAATTTAGTAATTTTTGTCTAGTTGAACCCATATTTGAATGGGTATTTGGATTTTGTAAAATTTGACGAGTTCCGAGGTGCGGGCCCGGGGGTCATCTTTAGGGTCTATTTTTACATTTTTTTAAAGATCGAAACTTTATTATCCCGAATAGCTCCTTATAAGTTATATGTGTGTTTTGAAGTTGTTCTAGTTGGATTTGAGCCGTCCGGAGGCCTTTTCACCCGAGAAGTCCATTTAGAGTACCGGGTTGTCGTTTTTAGGTAAGTATCTTGCCTAACCTTATGTGGGGGAATTTCCCCTTAGGATTTGAGTCTTCTGTGTTGATTGTAGTCTATGTACGCGAGGTGATGAGTGCGTGCTCAGACTTAATTGTGGAAAGTTGGCCTTTAGGAATCTTAGGTCCCTATATTCACTGAGCATGAATTGTTCCTGTCACGCCCCAAGACCGAGGGACGAGACCGGCGCCTAAACGGATAAACCCGGTCAAGCGGACCTGGATTGCCTTTCCTACCCAAAGCATTTCCCCATGATCATAATGTACATTTATAAGTGAAGAAGCAAAATAGAATCAAAGCATGCGTTTACAACATAAGTCAAATTTCCTCTTTTAACATTTGCAACATTTAATCTTCCCAAAACATACATTCTAAAATACAACACTCCCGATACGGGATCGTGATTACAAACGAGTACGACAACTACCCCAAATACATATATACAACCCACATAATGTCTACGGACCCTCTAAAGATACGGAGAAGAGTATATTAACTTGCCGGCAACAAGGCCCCGGCTATACCTTAATAGGACAAAATATACAAAAGAAGATGACATAGACCACGTGTAACCCCGAAAGGAAGTGCGGCTCACCAAATTTTCTGAGGAGATGAAAGTAAGGCATCACTATCGGTGGACCGGGCTACCTGCTATAGAACCACCTACATCCATATAAAAGATGTAGCGTCCCCGGCAAAAGAGACGTTAGTACCATGGATAGTACTAGTATGTATGAACAAGCTTTACTCTAAGTAAAATCAAACAATATACAGATATGAGACAGTCAAAGAAACTAGACAAATACTTCACAGGGATATAGAAAACACAAATGAGAGTTCCACAGTTTCTTATTTCAATTGTTTTCCTGTTGCAGCGTGCAACCTGATCCCACCAGAGAACTCACATTCCACCTTATTTCTTCTGTTGCAGCGTGCAATCGATCCTAGTACAATTCACATTCCACCCTTATTTCTTCTGTTGCGGCGTGTAACCTGATCCCACTGTACAATTCACATTCCACCATTATTTCTTCTTAACATCAACCTTATTTCTTCTGTTGTGGCGTGGAACCCGACCCCCACCTTACAATCATATTTGATAGTAACATCAACCAATCAATTCAATCACAAGGATTTCCATTGTCAAGAATATACATTTGTAATAACCAAATAACCATGTGAAATCAAGGCCACAATAATCTTTACCAAACAGTAAGTCATATACGGCATACCATCAACATATAGTTCAATTAGATAAATCCACATTTCCTTTACATTACTTGCTACATAGCATTTAGCACTTAGATACATTCAACAATTTGATCCGTTGACATTTCTTTCATTTTGCAGCACATCCTCTCATACCGATGTATTCAACATTTAACAAGCTTTGCACATGATAGAATAAGCACAAATAATCACCTTTTCACAATCTCATATAGCATGGTGGCATGCTAATCAACTAGGACAATCAGAGAACAAAATATTACGCCTCAACACATTAGAACAATCGATTCACATATACATAAGCCAAAAACTCATAATGAATGCTCGGACACCAACAGGGTGACTCTACGATGATTAAAGTGAGCCATACATACCTCAAGTCGAAATTCCCCTTTAACATGTATTCTCAACCCACCGGACCTTCTACCGCCTCCAATCTAATTTACAAGATGCCATTTTTAGACTTAGAATTAGAAATCATGAACTCATTTGGGCATTTTATCAAATACTATGTGGTCCTTTAGATTAGCTAGCCCCCTTTTAGTGAAATGTTTCCCTAGCCTACTTCCCTTTATTAGATTATAGTAGATTATTCACATGCATGCAAGGTCTTAACTTTCCTCTTCAAGAACCAACCTATGTGTGTTCTATTCTCAGTAAAATCTGAGAATTTGGGCAAATGAGGTGAAGACTTACCTCTTATGTTGAAGAAGATGATGACTACTCGATTAATTCCAAGCCTGAGTAGAGATGGACGACCAAATTGGGGAGTATGAGGACTTCTCTCACTAGAACCCCTCTCACTTCCCTCTATTTTGATCAGATAGTCTTTAAAAAAGAAGGGGAGGGGTGTTTTATTAAACCGGGGGTCGGGTTTTAAAATTAGAAATTAGAAGCCCCAAAGCAGGTATGCGATCAGGAATACGATCGCATTCCTGTTATGTGGTCCGCATACTTGTCTCATAAATGGCCTTCATATGGGCCAAAAAGGAAAGTAGAGTGCCCAGGTATGCGACCACTATGCGGTCTGCATGCCTGTTATACGATCGCATAATGCGTCGCATAACTCCCTCCGCAAAAATAGAGGTGCAAGAATGCGACAACTATGCGACCTGCATTCGTGAAATGTGATCGCATTATGGGCCGCACAACTGTCCTCGAAATGGACAGAAACTGTCCAGGTATGCGAACCACTACCTGATCTGCAATCAAGTAGTGGACCGTAGACCCGCGCAATTCTGGAAAATTTTATCTTTTAAGTCTTGGGGTACTTTTTACTCAAAAAGGGTCCGTTTTAAGATTTACTACTGATATATCAATAAGGGGACCTATCCGACATCGTTTTTAGTCAAGAAAATTTACGGGTCTTTACATCCTCCCCAACTTAGAATCATTTGTCCTCGAATGAGGATCGGGGAATCACTTAGTTAAGAGAATACAAAACATACCAACCCCTAAATTTTTACTAACTCCGATATTTCCTGAAAATTTTCGCCAGAGTTTCCTTTGTAAGTAGGCCTATCTACCTGTTAGAGAGCCCCCGAAACACATTTTAACCAATTCCACATATTTTCAGTTACTCTATCAACTTGCACATAATCCAGCCATTTCAACAAGTTGCATATAATTCAATTACATCCACAAGCCACATATAGTTCAGTTAAATCCACAAATTTGCACATAATTCAACTATTACAATGAGTTTCACATAATTCAGCTATTTAAAGGAGTTGCACATGATCCAACTAATTACAACAACATATACATTTATGGCACAAAGTTTGAGAAGTGACAATAGTAGGGTAATTAGGGGAGTGGAGTGTTCTTGCACAAAATTTGACACCAATGTAATTTCTTAGAGATGACAACTTTCAAAACCACTATCGGGCTTATTCAAACAAGTGGGGATATTTCTCTTTCATTTCATTTTCCGCTTCCCACGTGGCTTCTTCAACTTGTTGGCTCCGCCATAATAATTTGACCGAAGCGACCTCTTTGTTTCTCAACCTATGAACTTGCCTATCAAGAATAGCAACCGGAACCTCTTCATATGACAACTTTTCATTGATTTCGATGGTCTTAATTGGCACTATGATAGATGGATCTCCAACTACCTTCTTCAGCATGGACATATGAAACACCGGGTGCACTAATGACATCTCAGGGGGCAATTCCAGCCTATACGCCACCTTGCATATCCTTTGAGCAATCCTATATGGCCCGACATACCCTGGGCTCAATTTCCCTTTCTTCCTAAACCGCATCACTCCTTTCATGGGAGACACCTTCAAGAATACCCAATCATCTACTTGAAACTCCAAATCTCTTCGACGAACGTCCTCATAGGATTTCTGACTACTCAGAGCAGTCTTTATCCTCTCCTGAATGAATCTAACTTTTTCCATAGCTTGGTGCACAAGATCGAGTCCTAGCAGTTCTGCCTCACCAACCTCGAACCATCTAATCGGGGACCTACACCTCCTTTCATACAATGCCTCAAATGGGGCCATCTGAGTACTAGCATGGAAACTGTTATTATAAGCAAATTCTATAAGCGATAAGTGATCATCCCAGCTACACTTGAAATCTAATACACAAGCCCGTAACATATCTTCAAGCATCTCAGTGGTCCGCTCTGCCTGACCGTCCATTTGCGGGTGGAAAGTTGTGCTAAGATTTACCTGCATACCCAAACCTTGCTGAAATTTCATCCAAACATTAGCTGTCAACTGGGCCCCTCGAGTAGGGATAATAGTTACTGGAGTGTCATGGAGCCTGACTATTTCTTTGACATACAACCGAGTGTACTGTTCTGCAGTATCGGTGGACTTGACTGGAAAGAAATGCACCGACTTCGTGAGCATATCAACTATTACCCAAACTGAGTTGAACCTACGGAGTGAGGGGTAACCCTACCTTAAATTCCATATTGATCATTTCCCATTTCCATGTCGGTGTTTCCATAGGTTGTGCCAACCCACCGGGCCTCTGATGCTCGGCCTTCACTTGCTGACAATTTGGACACCTAGCCACAATGTCCGCCAATCCCCTCTTCATACCATTCCACCAATAAATCTCTTTGAGATTGTGATACATCTTCGTAGAACCTGGGTGTACGGAATACCTAGAATTGTGAGACTCTGCCATAACTCTCTCCTCAAGATCATCTATATCCAGAACATATAGCCTCCCTAGGCACTGCAAAACACCGCCATCATTGCCGAGTGAATATGTTGTAGTCTTGTGATTCAGAATTGTTTCGCTCAACTCTGCCAAAGTTGGATCCCTGAATTGCTTTCCCTTGACTTTCACTACAAGGGAAAACTCCGCTCTATTACGCATCACGACATTCCCTTCATCTGAGGCCGAAACACATACCCCCAGACTGGCCAATTGATAAACCTCCCGAGCCAAAAGCCTCTAACCTGCTTCCAAATGAGCCAAGCTACCCATGTATTTTTGACTAAGAGCGTCGGCTACCATATTTGCCTTTCCTGGGTGGTACAAAATTTTCATATCATAATCCTTGAGCAATTCTAACCACCTCCACCGCCTTAAGTTCAACTCCTTCTGTTTAAATAAATACTGAAGACTCTTGTGGTCTGTGAACACGTCCACATGGAGCCCATAAAGATAATACCACCAGATCTTCAATGCAAACACAACCGCCGCGAGCTCCAAATCATGCATCGGGTAATTATTCTCGTGATTCTTGAGCTACCTAGAAGCATATGTTATTACCTTACCACATTGCATAAATACACACCCCAAACAAACCCTTGAAGCATTACAATACACCACAAACCCTTCTGAACCTTCTGGCAAGGTCAACACTAGCGGCGAAGTCAATCTTGATTTCAATTCTTGGAAACTCTTTTCGCAAGCATTGAACCACTGAAACTTAACCGCTTCTACGTCATCTTAGTCAGTGGGGAGGCGATGGTAGAGAATCCCTCCACAAACCTTCGATAATATCCAGCCAAACCCAATAAACTATGAATCTCTGTCGGGGTCGTTGGTCTAGGCCAATCCTTTACAGCTGCAATCTTTTAGGATCAACCTGAATCCCTTCCCCGGAAACAACATGGCCCAAAAAAGTGACTGATTCTAGCAAAAACTAACATTTTGAAAACTTTGCATACAATTGTTGCTGATGAAGAGGCCGCAGAACTGCTCTGAGGTAATTAGCATGATCTTCTTGACTTCGCGAATAAACAAGGATATCGTCAATGAAGACAATCACAAAGGAGTCAAGAAACGGTTTGAAAACCCGATTCATAACATCCATAAAACTGCTAGGGCGTTGGTTAGCCCAAAAGACATTACCAGAAATTCAAAGTGCCCATATCGAGTCCTGAAGGCAGTCTTAGGAATCTCTTGCTCTGTGATCTTTAACTGGTGATACCCAGACCGCAAATCAATCTTTGAAAAGAACTTATCACCTTGCAACTGGTCGAACAAATCATCTATCTGAGGTAATGGGTATTTTTTTTATGGTGACCTTGTTGAGTTGCCGATAAGCAATACACATCCGAAGCGATCCATCTTTCTTTCTGACAAAAAGAACCGGTGCGCTCCAGGGCGACACACTTAGCCGAATGAAACCCTTTTCTAATAGATCTTTTAGTTGTTCTTTTAAATCTCTCAATTCTGCTGGCACCATTCGGTAGGATGGAACAGATATTGGCTTCGTATCTGGCAATACGTTAATCCAGAAATCGATCTCTCTATCTGGTGGAATCACAGGAAGCTCATCCGTAAATACATCAAGAAATTCATTCACAACAGGCACAGTTTCGAAAGAAGGCACCTCTGGAGTGATGTCCGCAACCCAGACCAAATGATAGATGCACCCCTTTCTGATCATCCTTGAGGCCTTAAGGTAGGAAATAAACCTACCTCTTGGCACAACATTATTCCCCTCCCACTCGATAATTAGTTCATTAGGAAGCTCGAGCCTCATAATTCTGGTTTGGCAATTGAGTTTAGCAAAGCATGAATAGAGCCAATAAATCCCCATAATTACATCAAAATCTACCATTTCTAACTCAATAAGATCGGTCGTGATATCCCGACCATGCACCATGACAACACAATTCCTATAGACTCGCACGGCCATAATAGAATTTCCAACCGAAGTCGACACAGAGAACGGCTCGTGAAGCTGTTCGGGTTCTATCCCAAAACTTGAAGCAATCAATGGAGTAACATATGACAGAGAAGACCCGGGATCAATAAGAGCATAAACATCAAGTGAATGAACAGTCAGAATACCTGTGACAACATCTAGAGTAGACTCTGCATTCTGGAAACCACTCAAAGCATAGAACTGACTGGGTCCCCCTTGACCCCATGCTCTACCCGTAGCTGCACCGCGCCCTACTGGACTTGGAGGGAAATGGGCTGGATGGCGTGTTGAAGATGTAGCAGCTGAAGAACTAGATGGCTGAGCAGTGCCCCTACCCGTGCCCAGACTGGGTGAACGATAGTCTCGCTGAACATGGCCCCTCATTCCAAGTAACAGGGCTCAAAATGAAACCTCCCGCACTTAGGGCATGGGGCCTCCGCTGCTGCTGGAACCTCCCACCTGAACGACCCAATTGATGGAACCTCCTGCTGTCTGAACCTGGTCTAACACGACCTCCCCACTAATAAATGTGCCCTGATGGCGGCGCACTGGCTGAGGACTGAGCATAGGACTGAGATGACCCTGATGACCTTCTCCCAAGGGCTGATCTCCCTCCTCCAATTGAACTCCCAGGGTTACCCGTTGACCGGGCCCTACTACTACTCTCGCTCTCCATTCTTATCTTTAATTTCCGAGCCTCCGTAGCCTGGGCAAATCCCACAATCTTTCTGTAGTTAATATCTAAATGCAGAGCAGTTGTAGCAGCTTCATTAATAACCAAGGGACCAAGGCCCTGAACAAACCGATGAACTGTTGCCTCCGTAGTAGAAACCATGTGAACAACATATTTGGACAAGCGCACGAACTCCATATGATACTCTCATACAATCATGTTTCCTTACTTAAGTTCCTCAAACTCTGTAGCACAGGCTTCCATAATCTCGGCAGGCAAGAAATGACCCATAAAGGCATCCACAAACTCGTCCCACCTCGCCAGAGGGCTCCCCTTTCCATGGGAACTCTCCCACATCTCGAACAAAAAATATGTCGCTCCCTTCAGATGATAGGAATCCAACTCAACCCCGTCTGTCTCAGTAGCCCTCTAGAGGAGGGGCTAACCGCATAAACTGGTTGACTCTGGAACCTGAAGAATCCCCTGGCTTGCTAGAGGACGTAGGGGTAGCATTTGATCTTTGGGTCTGAGAGGCCACTAACTGGGTCAACAGCTGGATAGCTCACCTAAGGTCCCCATCGGAAATACCGGGACCGGAAGATGGAGCTGGAGAAGGGTCGAGTATATTAACGGGAGGGATTTTAGTACCCTCCGCTGGAGTAGGAATTGGAATAGCTTGGCCTGGAGTGGAGGAGTCAGGCTGATTTGTGGTCGGGGAATCATCTGCACCCGCACCATCAGCTGGAGAATTTATGGCCACTCCTGGGGTGGCATTGGCCTCTAGGCCAAGTCGAGCTCTCTTCTTGGGTGTCATTTACTGAAAATTGGAACAATGCACGAGTTAGAGGTAGACAACCTCCCTTTTCACCACATCGCACGATATAGAATAGCAATAAAAGGGTACTTTCCTAAATTTCCATGAAGCCCCCTAATTATAGATGTGGTCGACAACACACCGATAAGAAGGGCTCTATAAGACACGGCTCCGAGACATCCTAGGGCACTTATAAAACCCGAGGCTCTAATGCCAAGTTTGTCACGCCCCAAAATCGAGGGATGAGACCGGCGAATAACTGGATGAACCCGGTCAAGCATACCTGGATTGCCTTTCCTACCCAACGCATTTCCCCATGATCATAATGTACATTTATAAGTGAAATAGAAAAATAGAATCAAAGCATGCTTTTACAACATAAGTCAAATTTCCTGTTTAAACATTTTCAACATTTAATCTTCCCAAAACATACATTCTAAAATACAACACTCCCGATACGGGATCGTGATTACAAACGAGTACGACAACTACCCCAAATACACATATACAACCCACATAATGTCTACGGAGACTCTAAAGATACGAAGAAGATTATATAAACTTTCGGCAACAAGGCCTCGGCTATACCTTAACAGAACAAAACATACAAAAGAAGATGGCATAGACCACGCCCGACCCCGAAAGGAAGTGCGGCTCACCAGAAATGCTGGGGAGATGAAAGGCACCACTATTGGCGGACCGAACTACCTTCTATAGAACCACCTACATACATATAAAAGATGTAGCGCCCCCGGCAAAAGGGACGTTAGTACCATGGAATAGTACTAGTATGTATGAACAAGCTTTACTCTAAGTAAAATCAAACAATACACAGATAAGAGACAGTCAAAGAAACAAAACAAATATTGCACAGAGATACGGAAAACACAAATGAGAGTTCCACAGTTGCTTATTTCAATTGTTCTCCTGTTGCGGCGCAACCCGATCCCACCGGATAACTTACATTCAACCCTTATTTCTTCTGTTGCGGCGTGCAACCCGATCCCACCGTACAATTTGCATTCCACCCTTATTTCTTCTCAACATCAACCTTATTTATACTGTTGTGGTGCGTAACCCGACCCCACATTACAATCATATTTGATAGAAACAACAACCAATCAATTCAATCACAAGGATTTTCATCATCAAGAATATACATATGTAACAACCAAATAACCATGTGAAATCAAGGCCACAGTAATCTCTATCAAACAGTGAGTCATATACGGCATACCATCAACATATAGTTCAATTATATAAATCCACATTTCCTTTCCATTACTTGCTACGCAGCATTTAGCACTTAGACACATTCAACAATTTGATTCATTATCATTTCTTTCGTTTTGCAGAACATCCTCTCATCCGATGTATTCAACATTTAACGAGCTTTGCACATGATAGAATACGCACAAAGAATCACCTTTTCACAATCTCATATAGCATGGTGGCATGCTAATCAACTAGGACAATCAGAGAACAGAAACTCATACCGAATGCTCGGACACAAACAAGGTGAATCTACGAAGATTAAAGTTAGCCATACATACCTCGAGTCGAAATTCCCCTTTAATATCTATTCTCAACCCACCGTACCTTCTACCGCCTCCAATCTAATTTACAAGATGCCATTTTTAGACTTAGAATATGAAATCATGAACTCATTTGGGCATTTTATAAAATACTATGTGGTCTTTTAGATTAGCTAGCACCCTTTTAGTGAAAGGTTGCCCTAGCCTACTTCCCTTTATTAGATTATAGTAGATTATACACATGCATTCACGGTCTTAACTTTCCTCTTCAAGAACCAACCTATGTGCGTTCTATTCTCACTAAAATCTGAGAATTTGGGGAAATGAGGTGAAGACTTACCTCTTATGGTGAAGAACATGATGACTACTCGATTAATTCCAAGCCTGAGTAGAGATGGACGACTAATTTGGGGAGTATGAGGACTTCTCTCACTAGAAACCACTCTCATTTCTCTCTATTTTGAACATATAGTCTTTAGAAAATATGGGGAGGGGTGTTTTATTAAACCGGGGGTCATGTTTTAAAATTAGTAATTACAAGCCCCAAAGTAAGTATGCGATCAAGAATACGATCGCATTCCTGTTATGCGGTCCGCATACCTGTCTCATAAATGGACTTCATATGGGCCAAAAAGGAAAGCAGACTGCCCAGTATGCGACCACTATGCGGTCTGCATACATGTTATACGATCGCGTAATGCGTCACATAACTCCCTCCGCAAAAATAGAGGTGCAAGAATGCGACAACTATGCGGGCTGCATTTGTGAAATGTGATCGCATTATGGGCCGCACAACTGTCCTCAAAATGGACAACAACTGTCCAGGTATGCGACCACTATGCGGTCTGCATACCTGATCTGCGATCGCATAGTGGACGGCAGACCCGCGCAATTATGGAAAATATTTTCTTTTAAGTCCTAGGGTACTTTTTACTCCAAAAGGGTCCGTTTTAATATTTACTACTAGTATAACAATATGGGGACCTACCCGGGCATCGTTTTTAGTCAAAAAACAATTACGGGTCTTTACAGTTCTTGACATGATTGAATTTCCTAAATTCTAGATTTATCTTTACTTGCGTAAATGCAGAATTTCTTACTTTTGGATTTTCTCCTATTGCATATTTGACTCCTAATTGACCTATCTGAATATTTTACTCCTTTTATTGTCATGCTATGTCTTTTTAACTGTGTATCTCTAATTGTAATTATGTTCATCTCATCTTATAATTGTTTGGTCTTAGCTGAAGTTATGATAATTTTTATGTTGCTTGTCCTTAAGTCGAATTTTTTAAATACCCCCGATACTGCCGACCTTAAAGGAAGTTTGGATAAACTCTACCTTAGTGGACTTACCCGTACATAGAGTTATCGGATTCGTGTTAGTGTCTTGTTGACAACCCGTGTATTTAGGTACGACTGTTACATGTTATTTCCTTCCTTGTTGAGTTGTTCTTGATATGCCTAATATTCTTTATGGTGTTTATTTCTTGCGAACTAGTTTTGACTATCTTGCGATCGAAGATTCTTGAGTTGATGTAGTTATTGTATCTCGAACAATATTCATTGTTGTTGTTGTACTTGCGGTGGTGATGCACGAAGTTCCTGCCGTGCGGTTGTTGATATGTGTATTTGCAAGAGGTTTCTATCGTGTCGTGTTTACTATTGATATTGCATATGCAGCGTGATAAGGAGATATATGACATATGAGAAGGCGCATGTGGCGAGACAAGGTGGGAACATAATTATGCACGTGTGGGAAAATAAGGAGGGCGTATACTTTACTATTGCACATGTGGCGAGACAAGGTGAGCTATGTCAGAGATTGTTTGTGATACTTGTGCTAGCTTGGGGGGCATTCATTCTTGTTGATATTGTGCAATAGTACACTTACTGTGTGAGTTATTCGTGTGGAAATGGTGAGAAAACAATGTATGTTAGGACACCTGCACAAGCATACACACAGTTAAGCACTATTATCGGATTAAGGGTTCCTTGTTGTTGCATAGTGTAGATACTCTTGTTGTAGTTACCATATATGTGGTAATGACCCCAATTGGCACGTGATTCGTCGATGCAGTTATTACTTGAAATGAAGGCACAAGATGCCCATGTTAGGGTTTAGATATTGAAACACGTGAATGGTGATTTGTCCGAGGTTCGGAACCTTGTGTAGATGACTACGAACTCGGTGTAGAAGTAGTTGAAGTCGTCGGGTAATTACTTGTCCTTATCGTATATGTACAATCCAGATTTAGTTTGTGCTATATTCACCCTTTTGTGTTATTTCATGTTTTTCGCTGATACCGAAGTTTGTTAAATGACCAAAACAAAAGGCACATAACTTATTAGTAGAAATTAAAGGAGAGGAAAAAAGGGAGAAAGAAAATGAAGGACAGTAAAAAAGAAATAAAACATAAAACTAAAGTAAGGGGCTGGAGAGGGATTTAATTGTCCCATTTTGTATAATTTGGGGCAATTTTTGAACCTTTCTACAAAAAAAAAAGGGTGGAGAGGGGTTGTGCCAGGTGGATCTTGAAAAAGATAAAATATATTTTTGGAATAAAAAAACATCATAAATTGAATATGGTAGTAAATGAGGGTAAACGAAGGACAAACGTGTCCTATTTCGAATAGTCAAGGGGTATTTTTGAACATTTTTTGTAGCTAGAATATTGCAACAACTTTCACGAGTCGAAACTTACAAATTTACGTGATAAAATAGCAACATAACTTATCTCCTTGAGTTTAAGTATAAAGAGAGACCAAAAGAAGCATCAGTAAGAGCACGTTAAGAGATAAAAAGAGAGTACTTGTAAAGCGCTTCAAAATAAATAGTAACACACAAAGTGTCACCTCTCTATTATGTGTATTTTAATTATATATGAACTGATTTTAAAAGGGAGATAAAGTCGTAATCTTTTGTTGATTTAGAAGACGTGCACATAGGGGCGGAGCTATAACCTACATATGAGAATTATATACTTAGGTCAAATATTTTACACATAATAAATCATTGATAGCTTAACAAAATTTCTGGTTTGCCATTGGATGAACATTAACAGTTAGCACATACATAGTTTGGCGGAATTATGAAGATCTATAGAGATCAAACAATATTATCGCCTAGTTACTTTACTTTTTTATCTCTGCGGAAGTTCTATACTTGCTAGGAACTGTGATGTATATTCATGTCGTTGTAGTATAGTGGTGAGTATTCCCGCTTGTTACGCGGGTGACCCGGATTCAATCCCCGCCAACAGCATGGCGTTGTGTCCTTTTTTTTATAAAATTCTAATAAAGGAGTGTTTCAGAAAAAGAACAGACAACTGACTAGTATATGATCAAATGTTGAAACGTTGCCTGTTAAAATTTGATTCTAAATTATACCGTCATATGCTTTTCATTTTCAAGACTGCTCTCTCCAACGTCTATTCAAGAAACTTAAAAGACTGTAAAAGGAAGACAACACGTATGGCATGGCTGGATCTTGAGGAAATGATTATCATCTACTCCTAACAATGGAAGAAAGAGAGCAAATGGTGGTGTGAAGTCATATGACTTGATGCAAGTATATCTGAGCAATGTAATTTGCAGCCTATGCACAAGGCATCCCGCGTTCATGCTTGGTCCGAGGAAGGGCCGCATGCAAAGGGTATAATGTAGACAACTTACCCTAATGCAATCATTAATTGATGCTTCAATGTAGGGATGGCAATGGGGCGGGGCGGGTTAGAGAATTTGCGGGTGCGGGGTGGGGCTGGGCGGGTTCAGATTATTTCTTGGAGTTTTTTCGTTTGTCACGACCCAAGTTTCCCTCCGTTGGGTATCGTGATGGCACATAGTCTTAAAGACTAGGTACACCAAATATTCATGGAATAACATCAATAATAATATAATCTAATATTTTTCTAAAATAAATAATTCTATATACATTGCACATTCCTAAAACCCGGTAGTACAAGTCATAAACTTTATGGAGTTTACCATAACTTCTAATCACAACTGTTTGGAAACAAATAAAACAGTATGAATGCAAAATAGGAAGGTGACTCCGAAGCCTGCGAACGCGACGACAGCGATGCCCTTGAATCTCCTCATCAAGAATCCACACAGCTACTGATTATTAATACCTGGATCTACACAAAAATGTGCAGAAGAGTAGTATGAGCAAAGCACAGCGGTTCCCTAGAAGTATCAAGACTAACCTCGGTAAAATAGTGACGAGGACTGGTCAAGACACCCACTGGTCTAAAGAAATTAAATGTTACGTGCGGCTTATTTCACTGAGATCATGGAATTTGAGAAAATTTGTAAGGAATTGTTTACTGAAAAATAATTTAAAAAGGAATAGTGTGTGTGCATGTGACCGTTTCGCAATTTACATTCCGCGAGTGGAGTGTGATTTCCCTCACTCTTATGGGAACAGGTCGTACGCCACGGCGGATTGGAAGATGCACTTTTGGTTCAGGTCGTTTGATCCTCGGCAGTGCATAAATATGAGTACTTTATGGAAAGGTGCAATTATGGTTCGGGCCATTCGACCCTCAGCAGTGCACGGACATGACTATGTTATGACTCCAACCGGTTGTCCTTATCCTGTATGCGCATGATTTATTTGTTACTAAATTCGTCGACACTGTTTTGACAGATATTGGGGGGAGAGGGAAGTAGTAATTGTCTATTTATTTCCAGTACTTCCTTGGATTTCAGTGCCTTATATATATATTTGTTGTTTCACTGCCTTTACATACCTATTGTTTTCATCATATTCTGTTGATTTATACTGTTGGACCTTAGTGAGTGTCCAGTCGACCTCTCGTCACTACCTCTTAGAGGTTAGGCGGGATACTCACTGGGTACATATATATGCTACGCTTCTGTACTTAATTGTACAGGTTGTGAGGCCGGTGCATCTAGTTGTCGGACCGCAATTTGATTTTAATTATAGATGGACCTGACTTCACGGTGAGCTGCTTTCTCCTGGCGATCTCCGACAGCACCATGTGGTTTCTTTAGCTTATGTCCCGTCTATTTCCTTCAGACAGTGGGACTGTATATTATATCTTTTGTATATTTTGTTAGTATGCCCGTAGGACTTGTGACACTAGTTCCTGGGACACACGTGATAGTTATTATGGATTGCAGGACTATATATATATTGTCTCACGCGTCCTCATGACCAATTTTGATTAAAAACTGGCTAATTATCCTTGTCAATTTATGTCTTAAGTTTTAAAAACTGAGTTTATGTTGAAATGTTTAATCTAAATAAGAAGGAACCCTTAATAAATTGAGTGTTGGCTTGCCTGACCCCGCTGTTGGGCGCCATCACGACTTAAGTTTGGATTTTGGGTCGTAACGGTACTGTATTGTATTATAATGTATCGTTTGATAAATACAATATTTGGATAGATTGTGTCGTTTGCCATCGTCTTGTGATATCACACACCGGCAATATGAAGAATAAACTTGCAATATTACAAAAAAAAAATTATTAAACAATGTAAAATCACTGTATAAAAAGTAGGGTAAATGATAATATCAAAATATTTAATAATAATGAAGGGTAAGATTGAGATAAAAAGACAAGGTAACGACACAACCACACCAAATCGATCGTTATATAAGGTGGCACATTTCGTCGTTATGTAACGATAAATTTAACAATACGATACAATAAAATTTAAGTAACAATCAAAACAAACATTATATTTAAAGTAACAATACGATACGATACAATACAATGGGTAACAATCATCCAAACAAGCCGTTAAGAACAACAATTAATCTCACAATCATTGACAATGTTATCGAGCCAAACACTATAAAATATCCACCTGGGGAAAATCAAATAAAACAAATCAATCATCTTGCTGATTGTGGGTGAGTTGGTATACTTTGAAGCCTACTTCATGTGTAGTGAATATAAAATCATATTGCCAATTACAAACTCAACACATCATCTGCCAATTTAAGAAGCATTTAGGTTCTGTGTCAGGACGGTACTCCTTCCCGATTTTAATTCCCTTTTTTTTTATTGCGTCAAACAACTGCGAATGGAACAGAAGGAGATACAAGGTTGGAAAGACCCAACAATAGCCATATGCCCAACTTGAATTACACTAGTGAATATCGCAAACAAGACATATATATTATTAATCTCAAGATTAGTTGGAGTTGAAGCATTCGTAAAAAATTTAATACTGTTACAATATCATATAAATTAAAAATAAATTTTATACAACTAACTATATAATATACAATTTATTTATAACTTATTTATAACTTTCATACATACTAAATATAAATTTCATACAACTAATTATACAGTAAACACTTATTTACAACTACTCTACAACTTATCTACAATTTTCATACATTATTTCTACCCAGTTAAATATAACAACAATATCATATAACTTAAGTACAACTATTATATAAATTTTATACAATATATTTTTTGTATATTTTATATCTGATTTGTATATATTTTGTGCATGATTACAACTAATATACAACTTTCATACATTATTTTTACCCAGTTAAATACAACTACAATATCATACAACTATTATACAAATTTTATACAATATGTCTTTTGTATATTTTATATCTGATTTGTATATATTTTGTGCATAATTACAACTAATCTATAATTTATCTACAACTTTAATACATTATTTCTACCGAGTTTAATACAACTACAATATCATACAACTTAAATATAATTAAACAAATTTTATACAATATTGTAACGACCTGGTCGGTCGTTCTGTGAGATTAGCCTCGTTTCCCCTGTTTCAGCTTTGTCATGTGTTAATTAACCTAATTTTGATGTGTTGGGTCGGTTGGTTCGGGTTCAGAGTGGTCGTGGTGAGAATTGAGACACTTAGTCTCTTAAATAGGCATAATAGATGGAAAAGTCAACAGGGAGTTGACTTATTGGTAACAACCTCGGAACGTGGATTTTATGGTTCGAATAGCTTTGTTAGGTGATTTGAGACTTAGGAATGTTTTCAGAATGTGGTTTTGAAGTCCGAAGTAGAATTAGGCTTGAATTGGTGAAATTGAGTTTTTTGCCGATTTACGGTCGGCTGTAGAAAATTAGATATCGGGGTCGGAATGGAATTCCGGAAGTTGGAGCAGGTTCGTAGGGTCATATTGGATATGTGTACAAAGTTTCAGGTCATTCAGATGAGTTTTGATTAGTTTCAGCATCGTAGATGATTTTTGGAAGTTTTAGGATTCTTAGGCTTGAATCATGAGTCGAATTCGTGTTTCGATGTTATTTTGGGTGTTCCGAGGGTTCGACTAAGTTCGGGTGATCATTTACGACTCGTTTTTGTTTTTGGGTGGGGTCCGGAGGGGCTTGGGATGATTTCAGATAGTCATCGGAAGGATTAAAGTTGAAAAATACAGTTGAAGAAGCTGCAGGTGCCAGGCTTCTGGTGTGGCCGCACCTGCGGAAGGGTAGCCGTAGGTGCGAGCCAGCATGCGCAAGTGCGGAATTGGTCGGGTTGAAGGAAAGTCACAGGTGCGATACCTAGACCGCACCTGCGAAGCCGTAGGTGCGGGTGATTAACCGTAGGCACGAGAAATGGGACTTAAGTGAATTTCCGCAGGTGCGCACCTGGGACTGTAGGTATGGGTCCGCAGGTGCGGAGAAATGACAGCAGCTGTAGTTTCACTGGGCAGAAAGTATAAATATCCATTCTCCGCAAATTTGAGTCATTTCATCAATATTTTCATCCGGGATTGAGCTTTGAGAGAGGGTTTTGAAGAGGGGAATTCAAGAGAACATCGTGGAGTTAAGGCTTTTGAACCTAAAACTCGTTTCTATGTGATTTTTGGACTAATTTAGGGTGAAATCTATGGGAAAATCAGTGATTAAATTTGGAGTTAAGGCTTGGAAACTTGAGACCTTAATTGAGAAATTGAAGGGTCATTTGTGGTTGGATTTTGATATATTTCATATGGGTAGACTCGTGGAAGGATAAGGATTCTAGTTTTTTTATTTTTATCGGATTCCGAGACGTGGGCCCGGGGGTTGGGTTTGACCAATTTCGGAATTGGTGCATAAGTTTGATAATTTTCGAATGGGTTTCGTCACCCTAGCATATATTGATGATATTAATCTGATTTTGGTTAGATTTGGAGCATTCGGGAGCCGATTCGAGAGGCAAGAGCATCACGGAGTAGTTTTCGGGCCGGTTTGAGGTAAGTAATGACTGTAAATCTTGTCCTGAGGGTATGAAACCCCGGACGTAGTATTTTCTCACTATTTTGGACTGGCGCACATGCTAGATGACGAGTGTGTGGAGCGCACTGTTGGGGAATTGTGACCCGGTCCGTCCGGTAGACACTATTAAGTTCCGTATTTGATTTTAAATCATATGATATCTTATGTTTTAAGATTTTTACCATATTTTGGGTTGTATGCCATGTTTGGGCCCTTGCGCCGACCTGCTTGGACCCCTTGGGGGGCTATTTACTACTATTCCTCACTGTGTTGATTCATGATTTACATTCAGTCATATTATGTTTAACTGATTTCGAAACTCAGCCTTATTTACACTATTTTGAGATATAAAATGATATTTTTGGGTCGAGTACCCCATTTTACTGAGAGTCCGAGTGGCTTTTTGAGAGTTTCTGACTGACTGAGGCCGAGGGCTTGTGTTGTGAGATGTTATGGGATCGGGATGCACGCCACAACATGTTACACTGTTTACGATAACTGAGTGAGGTCGAGAGTCTGATTCGTGAGGATATGATATGGGATCGGGCTGCACGCCGCAGCATGTTATTGATAGGCCGAGTGCCAGAGTGATTATGCCACGAGATGGCTTAGTATTAGTGCTTGGGTTGTAGGAGCCCCTCCGGAGTCTGTACACCCCTAGTGAGCGTAGGTTCCTATACTAGTGCGGAATGCCGAGTGACGAGTGATTGGGAGGCATGGGTGACTGTGAGGTTGCCCGAGAGGCTGATACGAGTGACTGTGAGGTATGCCCGAGGGGCAAATTTATGATACATGTTTTACCCGAGAGGCTACTTATGATTTATTTAATTTTTACACTAAACTTCTTGGACATTTTTCTGAAATTGTTGGAAATTACATTTTTCAAAGGTGTGTTACTGAAATTGGATTTTTAAGCGTGATGATTTAACGTATTCACTGTTGGATAGAATGACTGTGCTTATTGTGAGATGATGATTTGACTTTATGTGTTTCTTACTGCTCAGAACTGATTTATTTTCATTACTACTGAGTTGGCGTACTCACATTACTCCCTAGACCTTGTGTACAGATCCAAGTGCTAGGGCAAAATGAGTTGTGTATCTGTTCCAGAGACTTATCAGAAATTTTGCGAGGTAGCTGCACGCGTCCGCAACCCTGCTCTCTCCTGCTTACTATTATAGAGTTTATTTTTCACAGTTGTGTATTTTCTGTAGATATTCATGACCAATGACTCCGGGATCTTAGGGTTGTATTTAAACTTCGGCGTAGTTTTATCTGTTTTAAAAATGATTAAATGAAACTTTTATGGATTATCAGTTTAGAAATGATATAAATGAAAGATTCTTTACGTTTGAGCGTTAACTTGGTTGGTCTTGTTCCACGATAGGCGCCATCACGACTAGTTTAGATTTGGGGTCGTGACAAATATGTCTTTTGTATATTTTGTATCTGATTTATATCTATATATATTGTGTGTGGTGTTTGCTTTTTTCTCTCTAAAATTCCGATCAAATCTTACTCTCTTAATACAATTTTGATACATATCAACAACTTTATGTAAAAAAAAAAAATAGTATTGATAACTTAAATACAAATTTTATACAATGATTCATACATAATAAAAATTTTTCGACTTTCATACAATATTTAAATACTAAAAGATATATAAACAACAGAATACAATTTTCTACAATATACAACAATTTCGTAAGTATAATGTATGTCATGTCTTCTTCTTCTTCGAGTTTCAACCTGAAATTTAGCCAAAATCAAGTCTAATCTTCACCAAAACACCCTCAAAATTGAGATATAAACTCCAAATAATATTCTCAATTGCTTGCAACAACACCCAATCAAAACAAATAATGATTTTTGAAAATTCAAATTCAAAGCTTCAAAGCTTTTTAATGGTTGTAAATGATGGAATTATTTCTCTCTTTTTCTTTGCTCTACATTACTGGAACTAGAGATAGAGAGAGAGAGAGAGCATGAGAGAGAGATCACATGAGGGAGAGAGAATAAGGATGGAAAATAATTGATTAATATAAAGGGATACTCATTTAATTCTTAAAGTGTATATAATTGGTAAAATTTGTATATAGGATGTAATTAAATTGAAATTTGAGTAGGGAAGGTAATAAGTTTCAAACAATGTATAGAAATATAAGAATTCCTTATTTCTTTAAGAAATCAGGCGACGCGGGGTAGGTTGCGGCTCGGGTATTTAAGTCTTTTGAATTGAAGACGTAAAACGATGTTTGTCCAGTCTCAATACTTTCTATGTCAATCATAAACTCACTGACACAATCATTAGGTTGAATATTTTTCTGTTTAATTTTAAAAAGGAAATTCTTTTATAAGAATTACAATTAACTGTTAACTTCTTTTCTTTGACTGAGGGTATACTTGTACCTTTACCATATAGGAGTATTAAATAAAACACCTTTTCCAAATTCATTTACATAGCAATATTATTTTTTCACGATTAACTCTTTTATCCCAACATTGTGAAAGAAATTTGTAACGACCCAGTAAGTCGTTTTGAGAGTGAGCACCCCAATCTCCTAATAATTGTTTTCCCCGTGTCTATTTCTGCTTTTGGGACTTGTTGGAACATTGAGTGGTGAAATTCGGAGAGTTTTTGGACACATAGTCCTTATTTGTGAGTTTAAGCTTTAGAAATCGAACCGTAGTTGGAACTGTGGGAAGACGGGTCCGGAATGGTGTAGCTCGCCTAAGTCTCCAAACCAGCCACGTTGCTATGAAGGTACCTGTGCAATAAAATGCACAGCAAGTGTATCATGAGTATGAAAACAACGTGTACTCAGTAAATCGCCCGTCTAACCTCAGAGAGGTAGTGAGAGAGGTCGAATTAGACACTTGCTAGAGGTCAATTTTGTATATTCAAGTGTGACACTAAGCATGATTATCATAGGAAATTTATTAAAATCAGGAATAAATAATATCAACCCTTCCACATTTAACATTTTAACTCTTCGTCATTTCAATAAAAATTAATCAAACATGGGTGATTTAATCAAATAACAAATAATCAACAGGAAGGGACAACTTCTTCAAAAAACATTAACAACTTTAAATCTCTGTCATTTCAGTTGACTACTTAAGATTCCAGGCCAATAATCAGGATAAATCACAGCAAATACGCAGGAAATATCATGCACAACCAATGCCGAGGGTCGAACGGCGGGGACCAACAATAATAAATTGTGCACTGCCGAAGGGACGAACGACTCGAACCATAGATGCATCTATTTTTCGCCGCTCGTGAATCGATCATGCAACGCGGTCAACATAATAATAATAAGGCTAACCTGCTCTCGAATCATACCTGCGACTCAGGTGCTCATATGTACACATATTCACATAATAAATCCGCATTTTTATCAAGAAAGCAGTTACTCAGGAAAGTGGTAAAATTCTTCTTAAAGGAACATGAAAATAGCTTTTAAATCTTTGTTTTGAAACTCATTTGCAAAGTTCAATAATATTCAATAATATAACCTTATCAAGAACACAATTATCTACAGAGGAATCAATTCTCTTTTTAGGTGATTAAGAAAATGAACTCTAGTCTTATTAGGGATTCAATTCATTATTTCGATCATATTAGCGGTCTAATATTACCGGCAAGATCATAAGTACAATAAGTAAGGCATGCTAGTGTGTCCTAGACTACCCGGATATGGCATAATAGTAGCTACGCACGGACTCCCGTCACCTCATGCGTACGTATCCCCCGCGGATAGTAGCACATACTTAATTAGTTCACCTAAGGGGACAATTCTCCCTCACGAAGTTAGAAAGGAGACTTACCTTGCTCCGAAAACCCATAACCGGCTTCCAAGCCCTTCCGATGACTCAAATCGATGCACAATGCCCCAAAACTATCCAAGTAACGACAAACCAATGATAATATACTCTAATATTCGTTAACAATTCAAATTATATAAACTCCCATCTCCGCTTAAGGAATTGACCAATGCCCTTGGGCCCATGTGCCCGGATTCCGAAATTTCTCAAAGATATACCCTACCCATAGCCTTACTAACCCAAATATACAATTTACCCTTAATTACATGCTCAAATTCGTGGTAGAAATCCAAAATACCATTTCTAGGTTTTCTTCAATATTTTCCCAATTTTTCCAAAAATTATCATGTCTAATCCATGCGTATAACTTGTAGTTATCTTAAAACATAAAGAAATTGCTTACCTAGTAATGCTTGACGGAAATCCCCTCTCAAAGTTCCTCCAAATCGCCCACACCAAGATGAAGAAATGGCCATAATCCCGTTAAAAATAACACACTGCCCAGGTGACTCTCCTATGCGATCGCACAATATGCTCTGCGATCGCATAGGCCAACTATGTTGCCTCACCAATTCACTCAGTGCGTTCGCGACACAGCACCTGCATTCGCATAGGCCAAGTTCCAGAAGCCCCTAATCATACACTGTATGACCGCACACTTAACCTTGCGATCGCACAAGCATAAGCATGTTGCCTCAAATTCTCTGTGCAATCGCACGACTACACCTGCAATCGCATAGACCAATGCAGCAGCCCCCAAAATCCTCCTCTGTGTGATTACATACCTCCAAGTGCGATCGCACAGGAAAAAATTCCAGCCCCTCTCATTTCTTCTCCACGATCACACAACTTGGACTGCGATCGCATTGCACACTAGATACACCAGCAAACAACAACAGCAAATCACTCAAAAAAGACCCGAAACACACTCGAGGCCCCCCAAGACCACGTCCAATCACACGACTCAGTCCCATAACATCCCACAAACTTTCTCAGGGCTTCAAATCACATCAAACAACGCCGAAATCACGAATCACACAAAATTCAAACTTTATGAACTTAAAAAATTTCCATCTTCTACATCCGATGCCGAAACCTATCAAATCACGTTCGATTGACCTTAAATTTAGCACACAAGTCACATTCAACATTACGGACCTGCTCCACTTTTAGAATCAAAATCCGACCCTGATACCAAAATTTCCACTTCCGGTTCAATTCCTCGAAAATCTTCAAATTTCTAACTTTAGCCAAATTACTCCAAAATGACCTACGGACATCCGAATTCATTTCCGATCGTGCTCCCAACTCCAGAATTACCGTACGAAGCTAATCCTTAACTCGGAATCCCAAACGGACATTTATAACACTGAAATGCCTTACATCCCAAACTTATGAAATTCTTCTAAAATGTTATCCTCCATAATATGCGCTGAAACGCTCCCGGGTTATCCAAAACTCGATCCGGACATACTGTCACGCCCCGCAATCCCACCATCTGGCCGTGATGGCGTCTAATGTTGAACTTGCTAGACAAGCCAACGTACATAGATAAACTAGCATATTAACACCACTTTAATAGGATAAACTAAACAGTTCACAGCTCAACAGCGAAAATAAAATATAGTTCTAAATAATGTAAAGACAATATGATACATCGACGCATAATTTTCCCAAAACCTGGAGTCACAAACTCACGAGCTGTCTATAAGAGTGCTAAATACAAAGTCTGAAAGGAAATACATGATTGTCTCTGAAACTAGAGGAAAAACAAGACAGAAGCGAAGACATGGGGATGGGAGAGACGCCAAGGCCCACGAACGCCTGCGGGTATACCTTGAAGCCTCTAGGATAAGCTGGAAGACACTCGCACTAATGATGTCCTTCGGGTCCAGCTGCGTAATCTGCACAACATAAAGAAGTGCAGGTGTAACATCAGTACAACCGACCCCATGTACTGGTAAGTGCCTTGCCTAACCTCGGCGAAGTAGTGACAAGGCTAGAACCAGACTACCAAATAAACCTGTGCTGTTCAAATAAATATATACATATATACAACAGATAAGAAATATAGGGAGAAAACAATTAATAAAGGAAGGGGAACATGTTGTGGGGAGATAATAGTTTCATATAAGAAATATCAATAAGGAAAAGAACACTAAAGCCAGAATATCAGCAAGGACAAGAAATCACAAACTTGCACGACATCACCTTTCGTGATTTTACTCTTGTCCTCACTATGCAACGTATAATGTAATCAATTTAAATCATGGCACGGCATCACCCTTCGTGATTTTACGCTCGTCCTCACTATGCAATGTATAATGTAATCAATGTAAATCATGGAACGACATCATCCTTCGTGCTTTTACTCCCTTTCCTAACTATGAAATGTATAATGTAATCAATGAATATCCGTACGGAATGGTACATCGTACGGCACAACATCACCCTTCGTGCTTTACACTCTTTCCTCGCAATAACAAACAATGCACGGCATCACCCTTCGTGCTTTAGCACTCTTCCTCACCCAAAAAGCAATCACAAACAAGGGCAAGGGAGTAAACAGAATAAAAATAGAAATCCCGGCAAAGGAACAATAACAGAAATCTCAACATCCCAGCAAGGGATACAATATCAAACAATGCACGACATCACCCTTCGTGCTTTACTCTCATTCTCACCAGGACAAGTGCACGGCATCACCCTTCGTGCTTCTCTCATTCTCACCAAAACAAGTGCACGGCATCACCCTTCGTGCTTTAACACACTTCCTCGCCCAAACAACAATCACAAACAATGGGCAAGGGAGTAAACATAATAGAAATAGGAATCTCGGTAATGGAACAATAATTAAACAATTCAATCCCGGCAAGGGAACATCAATTACACAATAAAATCCCGGCAAGGGAACATCAATTACACAATTAAATCCCGGCAAGGGTTTATTTCAATAACTCTTTCTCTTTCTTTCACTTTCATTTCCATGATTTATTCTATCACTTGAGCCAATGCTCCAAAGAATGTAATATCTCATATTTCATCACTATTCGTTTCAAAAGTTGAGCCAATGCTCCAAGGATTTAATATCTCGTATATCTTCACAACATATAGGAATCATCAATTAAGCATGGAAATTACCACAAAATCAGAATATTCACAATATAAGGACCCACGGTCATGCTAGACACCAATGTATAGATACTCGTCACCATACCTATACATAGTATTTGACAATTAGCAAGTAGAAATTTATACTCAACTCATATTCCCTCAATCTATGGTTAGACCAAACACTTACCTCGGGTCCAAAGTATAGCAATCAACCCTCTAACACCGCCTTTCCTTTAGAATTCAACTCCGAACTGATGTCATCTAGACATAATCAGCTCAAGTATATCAATAAGGATTCAATGATTCAATTACATGGCCTAATTATCCATCTCCTAGCATTTTTCAAATTTATCAAAATTCGACCCCGAGCCCGCTCGCTCGGATTCTTGCAATTCTCGAAAGGAACACTCCCCCAAAGCCTAAGGATCATAAATATACGATTTTTACTTGATTTCATGGCCAATTCGCAGAAAATTCTAAAGTGATCACAAGTTCTAGGTTACTACCCAATTTCTTGAATTTTTGCACTAGTTTATGTGGTTAATTAAGTTAAGATGCATGCATGAAACTAATTTACGGGAGGAATTTACTTACCTTACAAGATCTGGTCGAAAGCTCTTAAAAATGGAGGAAATCGCCTAAGGAAGAAGATGGAAATGAGAAAAAAATGGGTTTAAAACCCGTATTTAAAACTCACTGCCTGAACAGTGAACTCGCACCTGCGGCTCAAGGGACCGCACCTGCGGTCTCGCACTTGCGAGAAGAATCTCGCACCTGCGGAATTGGGCTAGGGGGTTTGGGATCGCACCTGCGAAGTGGAGACCGCACCTGCGGTCTCGCACCTGCGATGGCTGGCCAGGCCACTGGTGATCGAACCTGCGATGCCTGGGACTGCACCTGCGATGCTGGGCAACCGCACCTGCGGTCACACCAGAGTAGGTGCACCAGCAGCCTGGTTTGCTGGTTTTTAGCCCTGTTAGGTGCACGGAAGGCACCTGGGCCTACCCGAGCCCTAGTCCAAATATACCAACGAGTCCAAAATCATATTACGGACTCGCTCGAGACTTCGGTACACTCAAAACAACGCTAAAACTCGAAATCACACCCCCAAACCTCAAGAACCAAACTTTGCTAACAACGTGCCGAACTAGCCTGAACATATCGGAACAATACCAAATATCACATATTACTCATACAACCTCCTACGAACTTGCATGTGTGATCAAATCGCCAAACAACATCATACACATAGAATTAAACCTCAATATCCATGAATTCTATAAAATTTCATACAAACATCAAATTTCCAAATTTAAGTCTGAAACACGTCAAACGAAATCCGATTTCAACCAAACTTTATAGAAAGTGCTTAAACCATATATAAGACCCGTACTAAGCGCCGGAACCAAAATACGAGCCCGATACCATTACTTTCTAATCATATTTCATTTTCAACCTACTTAAATATTTTCAAAAAACAATTTTACTCAAAAATTCATTTATCGGGCTTGGGACCTCGGAATTCGATTTCGGGGATACGCCCAAGTCCCATATTTTCCTACGGACCCTCCGGGACCGTAAAATTACAGTTCCGGGTCCGTTTACCTAAAATGTTGACCGAAGTCAAATTTATTCATTTTAATATCAAATCTTAGCATTTTTTCACAGAATTTCATATTTAAGCTGTCCGGCTACGCGCCCGGACTGCACACGCAAATTGAGGAAAATACAAATGAGGTTTTCAAGGCCTCGGAAGTACGGAATAGGTAATAAAATAGGTTATGACCCTTTGGGTCGTCATATTCTCCACCTCTAAAACTATCATTCATCCTCGAACGGACAGAAGAATGATGTACCTGAGTCGGGAAATCAATGAGGGTAACGGCTCTGCATATTGGACTCAGACTCCCAGGTCGATGCCTCAGGAGGCTGACCTCTCTACTGAACATGAATAGAAAGAACTCTTGGATCTCAACTAACGAATCTGCCGGTCTAGAATAGCTACTGGCTTCTCCTCATAAGATAAGTCCTTGTCCAACTAGAAAGTGCTGAAATCTATCACGTGGGATGGATCGCCGTGATACCCTCGAAGCATGGACACATGAAAAACTGGATGTACAGTTGATAAGCTAGGTGGAAATGCATGTCTGTAAGCCACCCCCCCACTCGATCAAGAATCTCAAACGGACCAATGAACCTAGGGCTAAGCTTTCCCTTCTTCCCAAATCTCATCACGCCCTTCATAGGCGACACTCGGAGCAATACTCGCTCCCCAACCATGAAAGCCACATCTCGAACCTTATGATCTGCATAACTCTTTTGCCTGGATTGAGCTGTACGAAGCCTATCCTGAATGATCCTGACCTTGTCCAAGGCCTCCTGAACCAAATCTGTACCCAACAACCGAGTCTTTCCCGGCTCAAACCATCCAACCGGGAATCGACATTGCCTGCCATATAAAGCCTCATAAGGAGCCATCTGGATACTCGACTGGTAGCTGTTGTTGTAGGCAAACTCTGCTAAAGGCAAGAACTGATCCCATGATCCTCCAAAGTCAATAACACAAGCTCGGAGCGTATCCTATAATATCTGAATAGTTCGCTCGGACTGCCCATCCGTCTGAGGATGAAATGATGTGCTCAACTCCACCTGGGTGCCTAACTCTCATTGAACTGCCCCCAAAAATGCGAGGTAAACTGCGCGCCCCGGTCCGAAATGATAGATACAGTCACAGTGTGAAGGCGAACAATCTCCCGGATATAGATCTCAGCTAACCTCTCGGATGAATAGGAGACTGTCACAGGAGTGAAATGCGATGACTTCCTAGTCAAACCATCGGCCACCACATTGGCCTTCCCCGGGTGATATAAGATGGTAATATCATAATATTTCAACAACTCCAACCACCTCCTCTGCCTCATATTCAACTCTTTTTTCTTGAACAATTATTGAACACTCTTATGATCCGTGAACACGTCACACGACACGCCAAACAGATAGTGCCTCCAAATCCTCAATGCATGGACAATGGCTGCCAACTCCAAATCATGCACTGGATAGTTCTTCTCTTGAATCTACAACTGCCTTAAAGCATAAGCAATGATCTTGCCCTCCTGCATCAATACTGCACCAAGCCCAATACGGGAAGCACCGCAATAGACTGTATTAGGCCCTGAACCTGTGGGAAAACACATACTGGTGCCGTAGTCAGAGCTGTCTTGAGCCTCTGAAATCTCACCTCACACTCGTCCGACCATCTGAACTAGGTACCTTCTGGGTAAACCTGGTCATCGGGGCTGCAATAGATGAGAACCCCTCCACGAACCGACGATAATAGCTTGCTAATCCCAAGAAACTCCGAATCTCTGTAGCTGATGCTGGTCTAGGCCAGTTCTTGACTGCCTCAATCTTCTTCGAGTCAACCTGAATACCTTTTGCTGACACGACATGACCCAGGAATGCAACTGAACTCAACCAGAACTCACACTTCAAAAACTTTGCATAACGCTGACTATCCTCCAGAGCTTGAAGAACCACTCTAAGATGTTGCTCATGCTCCTCCTGACTGCGAGAGTATATCAATATATCATCAATGAAGACTATCACGAACGAGTCCAAATAAGTCCTGAACACTCGGTTCATCAAATACATAAAAGTTGCTGGCGCATTCCTCAACCCAAACGACATGACCAAAAACTCAAAATGCTCGTACCGAGTGTGGAAAGTTGTCTTAGGGACATCGGATGCCCTAATCCTCAACTGATGGTAGCTAGATCTCAAGTCTATCTTCGAAAATACCCTGGCACCCTGAAGCTGATCGAACAAATCAACAATTCTTGGCAGTGGATACTTATTATTGATTGTAACTTTGTTCAATTTCCGGTAATCAATGCACATCCTCATCGAACCATCCTTTTTCTTAACAAACAATACTGGAGCACCCCAATGGGAAACACTGGGCCTAATGAAACCCTTGCCAAGCAAATCCTGAAACTGATCCTTCAACTCTTTCAACTCTGGCGGGCCATACGATACGGCGAAATAGAAATGGGTTGGGTGCCCGGAGCCAGATCAATGCAGAAATCAATGTCCTTGTCGGGTGGCATCCCCGGCAGGTCGGAAGGGAAAACCTCAGGAAACTCACAAACCACGGGCACCGAATCAATAGAGGGAACCTCAACACTGGAATCGAGCACATAAGCCAAATAAGCCAAACACCCCTTCTCGACCATACGCGGAGCCTTCACATACGAAATGACACTGCGGGTAGAATGACCAGGAGTTCCTTTCCACTCCAAACAGGGCAAATCTGGCAAGGCTAAGGTCACCGTCTTGGCATGAAAATCCAAGATAGCATGATATGGGGATAACCAGTCCATCCCCAATATAACATCAAAGTCGAACATACCTAAAAGCAACAAATCAACACGGGTCTCAAGACCCCCAATCACCACAACACAAGAATGATGGACTCGATCAACCACGATAGAATCACCCACTGGTGTAGATACATAAATAGGAATACTCAGTGGATCACTAGGCAAGACCAGGTATGATGCAAAATAAGAGGACACATACGAATATGTAGACCCTCGATCAAATAGCACTGAAGCATCTCTGTCACAAACCCGAATAGTACCTGTAATAACTGCATCTGAGGACTCTGCCTCTGGCCTGGCTGGAAGAGCATAACACCGGGGCTAGGCCCCACCACCCTGAATCACATCTCTGGAACGGCCGCCTGCTGGCTGGCCTCCACCTCTGGCGGCCTGAGCTCCACCTCTATGACCTCTACCTCCACCTCTAGCACCTCTACCCCCATCCGTTGCTGGCTGGGCAGGCTGTGCAACACCTAGTGCTTGTATCATGGCGCGAGAACCCTGATGCTAAGGACTACCTGATGCTCGAGGGAAGAACTTGGCAAGGTGACCTGGATCGCCACAAGTGTAACAAGACCTCGGCTGCTGAGGGAACTGAATCTGACCCTGTCGACCTGAATGACCACCCCGGAAACTTTGACGCGGCGGTGCACTGATGGGAGCTCGTGGCGCACTCTAAGGATACTGATCAGAGTAGTGCATCTGATAACCACGACCACCTCAAGTACCATGGGAAACCTGGAGAGCTGACTGAAAAGGTCTGGGAGGGTGACCTCTACCTGAAGAATCCCTGCCCCCAGATGAGGCTCCACTGAAACGATCGAAATGACGGGGCCTCTTGTCAGCCCCCTGACCACCACCCTGTGATAGAATCATCTCAATCCTCCTGGTCACGTTGGCCGCATCCTGGAACGATATGTCTGTACCTGACCCTCTAGCCATCTGAAATCTGATAGGCCGAGCCAATCCCTCGATAAATCTCCGAACCCTCTCCCGATCAGTGGGAAGTATCATAAGAGCATGTCGGGCTAGAGTAATGAATCTGGTCTCGTACTGAGTGAGTGACATAGATCCCTGCTGGAGAAGCTCAAACTGCCTCTAAAAGTCCTCTCTCTGAGTAATGGGAAAGAACTTCCCCAAAAATACCTCTGAGAACTGAATCCAAGTCAAAGCTGTAGATCCAGTTGGTCTGGCTAGGCAATAATCTCTCCACCAACTTCTGGGTGCGCCAGATAACCGAAAATTAGCAAAGTCAACCCCGTTGGACTCCACTATGCCCATATTCCGGAGAACCTCATGGAAGCTATCCAAATAATCGTGGGGGTCCTCTGATGGTGAACCAGTGAAAGTAGCAACAAATAACTTAGTGAACCGGTCCAGTCTCCACAGAGCTTTTGCTAACATAAGTGCTCCCTCTGCTACCGGTGCTGCAATACCCGGCTGAGCTACTCCGACTGGCTGAGGTGCGCGAGCCTGAAAATGTGGAGGTAGCTGCTCTGGCACGCGGGCGGCAGGAGTATGGGCACCCCCCCCCCCCCCAAGCCTGAGAGATGATTGGTGTTGTAGGAAGATGACCCGCCTGTGCTACACTCTCCATGAGTCCGACTAGACGGACAAGGGCGTCCTGAAGCACTGGATAGCTATGAACCCTTCTAGGACCTGAGCTGGTCCAACTGGGACTGCCAGAACTGGGGCCTCCTCGTCAGACTCAACCTGAGGGTCCTCCACTGGGGCTGGTGCTCTAGGATGAGCCCGGCCTCGGCCTCGGCCTCTAGCACGGACTTGTCCTCGACCTCGACCCCGAGTAGGAGCTGTAGCAGGAGTGTCAGGCTGCTGGGCGGAACCAAGGGAAGCACGCGTCATATCCACTTGCGAGAGAATAAAATAGAAACTCAATCAGTACTCAGAATTCGTAGCGCACGACAGAGAAGAAAAGAAATATGGATCATCCTAACTTCGCCGCCTCTGGGGGATAAATATAGACGTCTCCGTACCGATCCCTCACACTCTACCAAGTTGTCCGTGAGTTGTGAGACCTAAGTAACCTAGAGTTGTGATACCAACTTGTCACGCCCCGAAATCCTACCATCGAGTCGTGATGGCGTCTAACGTTGAACCCGCTAGACAAGCCAACGTACATAGATAAACTAGCATATTAACACAACTTTAATAGGATAAACTAAACAGTTCACATATTAACAGCGGAAATAAAATATAGTTCTAAATTAAGTAAAGACAATATGATACATCGACGCATAATTTTCCCAAAACCTGGAGTCACAAACTCACGAACTGTCTATAAGAGTGGTAAATACAAAGTCTAAAAATAAATACATGACTGTCTCTGAAACTAGAAGAAAAACAAGACAGAAGCGAAGACATGGGGATGGGAGAGACGCCAAGGCCCACGAACGCCTGCAGGTATACCTTGAAGCCTATGGGATAAGCTGGAAGACACTCCCACTAATGATGTCCTCCGGGTCCGGCTGCGTAATCTGCACAACATAAAGAAGTGCAGGTGTAGCATCAGTACAACCGACTCCATGTACTGGTAAGTGCGTAGCCTAACCTCGGCGAAGTAGTGAGGAGGCTAGAACTAGAGTACAAAATAAACCTGTGCAGTTCAAATAAATATATACATATATACAACGGATAAGAAATATAGGGAGAAAACAATTAAATCTCGGCAAGGGAACATCAATTACACAATTAAATCCCGGCAAGGGCATATTTCAATAACTCTTTCTCCTTCTTTCACTTTCGTTTCCAAGATTTATTCTATCACTTGAGCCAATGCTCCAAAGAATGTAATATCTCATATTTCTTCATTATTCGTTTCACAATCCAATGCTCCAAGGATGTAATATCTCATATTTCTTCACAACATATAGGAATCGTTAATTAAGCATGAAAATTACCAGAAAATCAGAATATTCACAATATAAGGACTCACGATCATTCTAGACACCAATGTATAGATACTCGTCACCATGCCTATACATCGTATTTGACAATTAGCAAGTAGCAATTTATACTCAACTCCTATTCCCTCAAGCTAAGGTTAGACCATACACTTACCTCGGGTCCAAAGTATAGCAATCAACCCTCTAACACTGCCTTTCCTTTAGAATTCAACTCCAGAATGATGTTATCTAGACATAATCGGCTCAAGTATTTCAATAAGGATTCAATGATTCAATTACATGGCCTAATTATCCATCTCCTGGCATTTTTTCCAATTTTTCAAAATCTGACCTCGGTCCCGCTCGCTCGGATTCTTGCAATTCTCGAAGAGAACACTCACCCAAAGCCTAAGGATCATAAATATACCATTATTACTTGATTTCATGGCCAATTCGCAGAAAATTCTAAAGTGATCACAAGTTCTAGGTTACTACCCAATTTCTTGAATTTTTGCACTAGTTTATGTGGTTAATTAAGTTAAGATGCATGCATGAAACTAATTTACGGGAGGAATTTACTAACCTTACAAGACCTTGTCAAAAGCTCTTAATAATGAAGGAAATAGCCTAAGGAAGAAGATGGAAATGAGAAAAAATGGGTTTAAAACCCATATTTAAAACTCACTGCCTGAACAGTGAACTCGCACCTGCGGCTCTAGGGACCGCACCTGCGGTCTCGCACTTGCAAGAAGAATCACGCACCCCCGGAATCGGGCTAGGGGGTCTGGGATCGCACCTGCGAAGTGGAGACCGCACCTGCAGTCTCGCACCTGCGATGGCTGGCCAAGCCACTGGTGATCGCACCTGCGATGCCTGGGACCGCACCTGCGGTCACACCAGAGCAGGTGCACCAACAGCCTGGTTTGCTGGTGTTTAGCACCGTTAGGTGCCCGGAAGGCACCTGGGCCCACCCGACCCCTAGTCCAAATATACCAACGTGTTCCAAATCATATTACGCACTCCTAGAGCCTTCGGAATATTCAAAAAAACTCTAAAACTCGAAATCACACCCCAAACCTCAAGAACCAAACTTATGAATTTTAAGTTTTCTAACTTTGCTAACAACGTGCCGAACTGGACTGAACATCTCGGAACGATACCAAATTTCACATATTACTCACACGACCTCCTACGAACTTGCCTGTGTGATCAAATCTCCAAAACAACATCATACACATAGCATAATCCATGAATTCTATCAAATTTCATACAAATATCAAATTTCCCATTTTAAGTCTGAAACACGTCAAACGAAATCCGACTTCAACCAAACTTTACAGAAAGTGCTTAAACCTTATATAAGACATGTACCGGGTGCCGAAACCAAAATACAGGCCCGATACTATTACTTTCTAATCAGATTTCATTTTCAACTTCGTTAAATATTTTTCAAAAAATAATTTTACTCAAAAAATTTATTTCTCGGGCTTGGGACCTCGGAATTCGATTCCGGGCATACGCCCAAGTCCCATATTTTCCTACGGACCCTCCGGGACCGTCAAATCACGGTTCCGGGTCCGTTTACACAAAATGTTGACCGAAGTCAAATTTATTCATTTTAATATCCAATCTTAGTATTTGTTTCACAGAATTTCATATTTAAGCTGTCCGGCTACGCGCCCAGACTGCGCACACAAATCGAGGAAAATACAAATTAAGTTTTCAAGGACTTAGAAGTACGGAATAGGTAATAAAATAGGTGATGAACCTTTGGGTCGTCACACATATGCCCATGTCTGAAATCATCATACGAACCTGCAGGAACCTTCAAATCATGATTTGGAGGTTGTTTACTCAAAATTCCAATCTTAGTTGATTCATCCAACTTAAGGCTTCCGAATTGAGACTTTTCTTTCCAAATTAACTCTACACTTCCCGAAAATTGATTCCGACCACGCCTACAAGTCATAATACCTGAAACGGAGCTGCTCATGACCTCAAACAGCTGAACGACGCGCTAGAGCTCAAAACGACCGGTCGGGTCATTACATTCTCCCCCACTTAAACAAACATTCATCCTCAAACGTGCTATGAACTGCTCTGGAGTTATCTGAAATCACTACTTAACACCTCGAGCACCTGCCCGTACTACAACAACCCAGTTGAATACATTAGCTTGATAAAATCTGGAGATTTGTTTTTTTACCCATATAATAAGCTTAGTATCCACTTCCAACACCTGAAATTTCTCTGCCAGGCCTAGTTCCTATATATAAACACCGTATCAACTACCACGTGACATACCAGAACATGACTGCATAGCCTTGCTGAATTAGCACCATGTACTGCATAATTCATCATCTGACCACAATGACACTCCCTGAACCTTAATAGCCACAATTCCATGAATCTGATGTTCCCAATGCACCTCATGATATATATATATATATATACATCCTGCTATAATGATGGCGATACCACCACAGCGGAGGAGATGTGTAGAAGTTCATAACCAAATACAGGGTTAACAAATCATTGAATATCTCCTCTTGACTAGAATCATCACCTCATTACAACCCAATAAGGGTATTTGTTCTTTAATATAGTCCGCATAATCCTATCAGGCTGATCCCTGATCTAATAATCTCGTCTCACCCAGTATGAATTGTTCCGACAACAATTCATCCTAGACATGACCAACAGTCTCACATGATACCACATCGCGCCAATAGTCCATAACTCGAACATGATAAATAAGAAATGACTCAGGAAGGTACTGCTCGACTCACACAACTAATATGGACTTTCCACAGAAAATAGGAAGTAAAACACAAGGAAAATAAATATAGGAACCTGACTCATCATCACACTGTTGCGGTGTGCAACCCGATCCAAATAACATACCTGTGGCGATGTGCCACCCGATCCACACATAAAATCTACATAACAAGATACACAGAGCTGAATCGCTTACTATTACAAATTACCGAATATCGGTCACAAGCACGCTAAGTGCATAATACCATCATGGAGAAATTGATAAAGCCATATGCTACGAAACTCAAGCACAACTGAGGTGCGATGTGTATATATATATATATATATATATATATACACACACACGCTGGATCTCAAGAGCTATCCTACTCACATAGCATCCCCACTATGCGGGACCTCAACACATAGGAAATTATCAAGTCGTTTCACAACTCACATGGAAGAATCATATTATCACACGAATTTGACGAAGACGGAACAATATCCGTTGTTCTAATACCTTTCCATGAAAAGCGCTCTATTGAAATGAGCATGTCTGGCTCATACGAAGCCCATAATCATATTTAAATCCATCCACAAACATCGAGTCTACCTTGCTCGCACCAAACTAAGCTAATAGATTTACCTGGGTCTATATTAACCCACTTCCTCTGATAATACGCAAGAACAACCATCATAGCCGGGACAAACACCCCACAATCCACAACCAAAAGAACTGAACGCCTTCCATGTATAAAACCTCAAATAAGAAATATTGCACTTCTTTATACTCAGTCCAAATCAGCAATCCATTAAGTGACTATATGTCACACTTGTACAATCTTCTCGTGGTTACGCTCCCACAACCTTCCACACCAGGTAACAAGTCTACACATCCGCATCACCGACCACACTAATACTGCAAAACACATCAAGAACCCATGACCAGGGTACAAAGCCTCTTTCACCGAATATCGATCTCAGGTGACACTGAAGATAACACCAGCTTACTCTGAACTTCTCATCCGAGCTCATGACATCCTTGTTAACACCGAACCGCAATCTCGATTCTTACACCCAGTTACATACTTCTTACCGCACCTAACATGCCAATATGAGATAGCGCAAGAATTCCATCATAACTTCTGAGTCACTAATAGGGTGGACACTTCATCATATAGAAACATTTTTGATACCTCAATTCAAGAGAACCATGACAATATACAAGGGGATTCCCACAATCGCAATACATGCAAATCCTAAAGTAGTGGTCTGAACCATCATAAACCTTCTAGGATCCGCCTACAATTGACAATCCATAATACCTGAATGCTTCCAAATAAAATCTATTTCGATGGCCGACATGGCTAGCATAGACCGGCACAAACCACATGCATAACTTAATCACATCGAAGGAACTGATCACCGTCGTAAATTTGCCATTTCAACCATGGGTAATTAATCTATCTTCTTTTAATCATCTTTAATTGCCTCAGGACTAATAGTAAGTTCCTTAAACTCATAGCAAACTCGACCCTCACTTATTCCGAGTGACCTTGATTGATGAGACTATGCTGCCTAAATCCTTCAATCCGTCTCATACCCTCATGATAATCTTTCTACAATCCAGAGTTTATTTCTCTCACTCCTACAGTGCTATCGTGCATGCTGAAACATATCATAGAACACTCCAACCATTTTTCTTTTTCTCAAAAATTACTCTGCAAAAGCTCGATTCTCGATCATACTGCTGCCTGAAACCCTTAAATGCCGCATTCTTAACTTTAGAATTTACTAGGACCGCTATTGAGAGTCACTCACTCTGAGTGTCCCCGAATCCAATCAACTCCAAGGCTCTTATAGAACACGAACATCCCCTCAATGAAGTACATGACTGAGTCACTACGCTTACACTCGCCTATGCCTTAAGCATAAATTCAGAATCACTTAAAGCCTAACCTTGGTCCAACAGGACCAACTTTTGCACACGTTCATAAAATCCCACGCATAATCACAATTTTACTCCTTTCCGTTAGCCGTAATAAATTTCCAACACGCTGACAATCCGCAACCCCATGGTAACACAATCCTACAACCCAAGTGCAGGTGGTGGGACTCCCCCACTTAGCCCGAAGCTACTCCTTGCACCACTCTAGACCCTGTTGAGATCCTTTCCCCTTTGTTGACATGACCTTGCCCAACCAACCCGCCAAATTCTTCAAAATTCTCTTGATAGCAATCCCTAAATACTCAAATTCTCTAGCATCATTCACACATTCTGCCTCCTACCGAATAGTCACTAGAATCCCTCGCAGAAACTTGCCAATCATGCCACCGCCAACCTATTCACAGGAGATGAACCACCTGTGGAAATCACCCACGGACACCTTCCAACGACGCTGAAATGCATACTCTCTGCGACATCAATACCCCATCCTACGCCCTGCTTCATTCACCAACTTTACTAGTCCGTCCGATCCTTATGGACATCCATTAAATGCGCGACAATACCTTCTAGTTCACCACTATGTTGCCACTCTCTCACTTTGTGACTGCTCGACTTCCGCTTCTTACACCTGGCCTCCTAGAAATGGATCCACCGCCTAGCCTCAATTCAATATCATTCTATGTAGCTCTTAAACAAGCAGATCACCATGACTTCAAACTCTCTGAACATCATCTATCTCGAGCTGCCTTCATTATCAATACTTATCCAGTACCGAACCACCGCCCCTCACAGTCTCTGACAGCCGCTTCTTCAATACTTCTTCACAATAATATGACCCGATGCAACCGAAGAACTATAGCACCGAAAGACTTAACACATTCAATTCGATTAGTGACGACAACATCACATCACAGGTGCATATCCCACCTCACTTGAAAACACCAAGCCTTACTGCTTTATCAACCCCAACCGGACCATTCATAATCCAAATGCCTTTCCTCTGCCGGAACTAAAATACCGAAATCTCAAAATCACGCTCTGAGAATGCCTCCCTTCAAACCATTCATCAGGACTCAACATATGGGCAATCGTTTTATCATTATATCGACATCGCTCGATAACCAATCGTAAACATCATCAAAACCTGAGCATAACCCCAAAGCTCTGAGAAACACAGCTACTGAGCTGTAACAACATATTATCCTTCCACATGAAAACGACAATATCCTCAATCAACTTCGCAGGGAGAAACATCCCGCACCACACCCATAACACCATTTCAATTCCTTGAATTCCTGATTCATAGCAAGCGCTTCGCGATGCATAGGATTGAGTAGGAATAAACATAGGCATAATCCTCAAGGGAATCAAATCGCACGATGAGGAATCAAGAAGGGAAGTACTCCAAACAGCCCTGTAGCCTCTCGAACATAAGTACAGACGGCTCCGTACCGATCCGCAAGACTCTACTAGACTTGCTCATGACTCGTGGGACCTAAGGGAACCTAGAGCTCTGATACCACGACATAAAATCCATAAGGTCATGATGGCGCCGGACACCACTGCCAGCAAGCTATTATTTAATTAGTTGAAAAAGATTCCTGTTTTAACATTTTTGAAATCATTGTCTTTAACTTGTTACGTAATAACTAAACAAAATCCGTTAAGTAAATGCAACAGTTTAATATTCCTTTTTTGCTTATAAAATACATCCCATACACATCCCAGAACCCGATGTCACAAGTACATGAGAAATTTCTACAAAGCTTTTCCGAAATACAAGTGGACAAGGAAATTAAAATAATGTAATACAATACGAGGGAGACTCTGTCAGCTGTGGATCGCCACCGGATGATGCAACTCACCTAAGTCACTAAAACAGCCACGTCTCTATGAAGGTACCTGTGCAATAAAATGCACATCAAGTGTAGCATGAGTACAAAAACAACGTGTACTCAGTAAGTCGCCCGTCTAACCTCAGAGAGGTAGTGACGAGAGGTCGAATTAGACACTTGCTTGAGGTTAATTCAGTATATTCAAGTGTGACACTAAGCATGATTATCATATGCAATTTATTAAAATCAGAAATAAATAATATCAACCCTTCCACATTTAACACTTTAACGCTTCATCATTTCAATAACAATTAATCAAACGTAGGCGATTTAATCAAATAACAAATAATCAACGGGAAGGGACAACTTCTTCCAAATTTTTTAATAACTTTAAATCTTTGTTTCAGTTGACAACTTAAAATTCCAGGCCAGTAATCAGGAAAAATCACAGCAAATATGCAGTAAATATCATGCGCAAGCAATGCCGAGGGTTGAACGGCGCGGACCAACAATAATAAATTGTGTCTACCGAAGGGTTGAATGACTCGAACAATAGATGCATATAATTTTCCCTGCTCGCGAATCGATCTTGCGACGCGGTCAACATAAAAATAATAAGGCTAGCCTACTCGCAAATCATACCTGCAATTCAGGTGCTCATATGTACACATATTCACATAATAAATCCGTATTTTTATCAAGAAAGCAGTTACTCAGGAAAGTGGTAAAATTCTTCTTAAAGGAACATGAAAATGGATTTAAAATCTTTGTTTTGAAACTCATTTCCCAAGTTCAATAATATTCAATAATATAACCTTACCAGGAACCCAATTATCCACGGAGGAATCAATTCTCTTTCTAGGCGATTAAGAAAATGAACTCTAGTCTTCTTAGGTATTCAATTCATTATTTTGAATATTAGCGGTCTAATATTACCGGCAATATCACAAGTACAACAAGTAAGGCATGCTAATGGGTCCTAGACTACCCGGATATGGCATAATAGTAGCTACGCACGGACTCCCGTCACCTCGTGCGTATGTAGCCCCCGCAGATAGTAGCACATACTTAATTAGTTCATCTAGGGGGACAATTCCCCGTCAAAAAGTTAGAAAGGAGACTTGCCTCGCTCCGAAATTCCATAACCGGCTTCCAAGCCCTTCCGATGACTCAAATCGATGCACAACGCCCCAAAACTATCCATATACCGACAAACCAATGAAAATATACTCTAATATTCGTTAAAAATTCAAATTATATAAAGTCTCATCTCCACTTAAGGAATTGACCAAAATGCCCTTGGGCCCACGTTTCTGGATTCCAAAATTTCTCGAAGATATACCATACCCATATCCTTACTAACTCAAATATACAATTTACCATTAATTTCATGCTCAAATTCGTGGTAGAAATCCAAAATACCATTTCTGGGTTTTCTTCAATATTTTCCCAATTTTTCCAAAATTTTTCATGTCTAATCCATGTGTATAACTTGTATTTATCTTAAAAACATAAAGAAATTGCTTACCTAGTAATGCTTGACGGAAATCCCCTCTCAAAGCTCCTCCAAATCGCCCAACCAAGTGAAGAAATGTCCAAAATCCCGTTAAAAATAACATACTGCCCAGGTGACTCTCCTATGCGATCGCACAACATGCTCCGCCATCGCATAGGACAACTATGTTGCCTCACCAATTCACACAGTGCGTTTGCGACATAGCACCTGCGTTCGCGCAAGCCAAGTTCCAGAAGCCGCTAATCATACACTGTGCAACTCCACACTAAACCTTGCGATCCCACAAGCCATAAGCCTGTAGCCTCAAATTTTCCCTCTGTGCGATCGAACAACTACATCTGCGATTGCACAACTAGGACCGCGATCGCATTGCACACTAGATACACCAGCAAACAGCAATACCAAATCACTCTACAATGACCCGAAACCACCCGGAAACACACTCGAGGCCCCCCAAGACCCCGTCCAATCACACGAATCAGTACCACGAACTTTCTCGAGCTTCAAATCACATCAAACAACGCCAAAATCACGAATCACATTAAAATTCAAACTTTATGAACTTATAAATTTCAACTTCTAAATCTGATGCTGAATCCTATCAAATCACGTCCGATTGACCACAAATTTTGCACACAAGCCACATTCAACATTACAGACCTGTTCCAACTTTCGAAATCGAAATCCGACCGCGATATCATAATTTCCACTTCCGGTTTAATTCCTCAAAAACCTTAAAATTTCTAACTTTAGCCAAATGACCTACGGACATCCGAATTCACTTTCTATCGCTCTCCCAACTCCAGAATCACCATACGGAGCTATTTCTAGACTCGAAATCCCAAACGGAGATTTATAACACTAAAATGCGTTACATCCCAAACTTATGAAATTCTTTTAAAATGCTATCTTCCATAATATGCGTCGAAACGCTCCCGAGTGATCCAAAACCCGATCCGGACATACGCCCAATTTTGAAATCATCATACGAACTTGCAGGAACCTTCAAATTCTTATTCGGAGGTCGTTTACTGAAAATTCCAATCTTAGTTGATTCTTCCAACTTAAGGCTTCCGAATTGAGAATTTTATTTCCAAATTAACTCTAAACTTCCCAAAACTCGATTCCGACCACGCCTACAAGTCATAATACCTGAAACGGATCTGCTCATGACCTCAAACTGTTGAACGACGTGCTAGAGCTCAAAGTGACCGATCGGGTCGTTACATTGCGAGTGCGGGGCGAGGAGGGGCGGGTTCAGATTATTTCTTTAAGAAATCAGGCGGGGGCGTGTTGCGGCTTGGTTATTTAAGTATTTTGAATTGAATACCTAAAATGATGTTTGTCCAGTCTTTATACTCTCTATGTCAATCACAAACTCACTGGCACAATCATGAAGTTGAATATTTTTCTTTTTACTTTTGAATTTTTTTTTTATAAGAATTACCAAACTGTTTACTTCTTTTTCTTTGACTCCGGGTAAACTTGTAACTTTTTCCATATAGGAGTATTAAATAAAACACCTTTTCCAAATTCATTTGCAGAGAATTTTTTTTTTTTTTCACAATTAACTCTTTTATCCCAACATTGTGAAAGAAATTCAACGAGTGCATATGGAAAAGCATCATTAACAGTACTTAAATAAAGGTTTGGTTCGAAGTCTTTCCTTTCTTTTCCTCTTTAACTCAATTGAATATCCATCTACCTCTTATAATTCGCACAAAAAAAAATGTTTGATCTGCTATGTGGCTTCTTGAATTTTGTTTCAATCTGGCAGAGCATCCCATTAGCCATCTCTACTTCCACGGTTCGTATTTATAGCTTTTATCACACACAGACAAGTGGGAAAGGTGTTTCTTTTATTTTGGCCTAATTAAATAGGAAAAAAGTGCAAAAAACTTAATAAGTAATAGGTGTAGTCTAGAAATAATTACTGGAAACAAAGCAAAGAACACTTTTCTTATGCATGGTAAGCCCATACAAAACATATAATCATTGTCTTGTATGTTCACCTCACAAGGCAACTCTCATTTAAATGATTGGAAAGTACAAGCTCCACATTTGAAACACCAAGTGCAATACCTGGGCAACCTCTCCTCCCTCCTCCAAATGGAAGCAATTCAAACTCTTGGCCCTTAAAATCAATATTTCTATTCAAAAATCTCCCTGGTATAAATTCTTCTGGATTTTTCCAGTATTCGGGACCCCTCGCAATATCCCAAGAATTAACATGAATAATAGTTTTTGGTTGAATTTCATACCCATCTAATATGGACTTGTGCATTGTTTCTCTTGGCTCTAGGAGTGGAACTGGTGGATATAATCTAAATATCTCCTTTATCACTGCTTTGAGATAAGGTAGGTTTTGGATATCATCTTCATTCACCATGCCTTTCTTCCCGAGTGATTCTCTAATTACTGTTTGAACTTGTTTCATGGATTTTGGGTTATTTGTCAAGGCTGTCACTCCCCAAACTATTGCAGTTACCCCAGTATCTGTTCCATCAACTAATATATTCTACAAAAGAAATTGGGAGGTAAAAACAAAAGAGATATTGTTAAATCATGTATATACATATATTGTTTTTAGTCATAATTCTTCTATTTCATTTTGTATGATACTCTTTTTTATTCTTTAGAAATGGAATAACACTTAATTATATTATGAAGTTCATTAACTTTAAACTTATTATTTTACCTTTAATAACATATTTTTATCGTCATATAAAAATGTCATGACATACAAAGGGGTTATTTGGTATGTGAGATAAGAAATAATAGACCCTAAATTAGATGCAAATGGATGACTTTCTGAATCCAGAATTAGAAATTTTGGGATTAATTAATCCCATAATTTGGTATTATTCTATCATACAATGACGGTAGGATAATAATTCCGGAATTAAGTAATCACGTGATAAACATTAAAATGGAAAAGATGCCTTCTCCAAGGCTCTTCCCCCAAAGTCTTTCAAAAAATCTAAAATTAAAATTGATAATAAAAGTTTGTCCCAACTTATGTAGTATACACCAAAGAAATATTTATATTATATCACGTATATTCCATTTTTATATCTCCTATAAAAATATATTCATCAAAATAATCTCATCAATTATTTAATCCCCGTATTATAATACCGGAATAACTTATTTTTCAATTAAGCGACAGCTAAGAGTACTTTTAATATAGTGCCAAAAGTTTTTCTTTTCTAAGACTTCCTTCCATAAACACCTCTATATGAAGTGAAATGGAGCTATAGAGCTGAGAGTAGTTGATTACCATGAGAATTGCCTTTCTATTGTCCAAAATGTAAGGAAATGATACGGAATAAATTATTATTAATAATAATAATAATAATAATAATAATAATAATAATAATAATAATAATAATAATAATAATAATAATAATAATAATAATAATAATAATAATAATAATAATAATAATAATAATAATAATAATAATAATAATAATAATAATAATAATAAAATAATATTATTTGTGAGCAAATACAGGAATTGGCTTGAGTAGTGTTGGGCACTGTCCTAAGAAACTATTTCAGCAATGAAAAATATTTTCCCAGGATTAAACAAGCCCATATCTATTTATTTAAAGGATACATGAATCAACAGAATTAAATAATACCAGCAAGTCTTGAAAGAGGAAATAAGCACATATTATAAAAAGAAATTGGAACACACAAAAGGCTAGGCGTAATTGAAAATAAGAAGCTTGTAGTGATGATTACTGATCATTAGAAATCATGAGAGAACAAAATATTTCCTGGTGTATCTTCGGATGGTATAGGAAGTGGGTACTTATAGTTCTAAGAATTGTGTAAGAAAATATCAAGTGTTCATCTACTTGTCAAAAAAATTTCATGCAAAAAGACAAGTGTTGTGTCTCCTCTGCCACTTGGTACTTGGCTTATGCCACTTACCCAAAACCAAGAGAATGGATGCCACATGCTGGCTAGTGAAATAGACCAAAGACACCTATGGAATTTCTCACATGCATAGTAGTCACTTAAAAAAAGAACGAACATTTGTAAAATAAAAGGACGCTTGACTATTTAAATTTTGAAAATACTCCCACACAAAGTGAGAACAATTGGAGTTTATTGCTCTTTCCTCACTTGGAGCAAAGATCAAGAATATTTCCTTCCATGGATGTTGTCCTCTTCGGATTGAGATGTTATTCAACAAGTTCTTCATAAAACTCATCTAACTCCTTAAATTCTTCTCAAGTCTAGTTATACTTCCAGAAAGTTTATCTAACCAACCTAAGAAAGGAAAATAATTAGACACAAAGAAGCCAGCCATCATTCCTTGAGTCATAGCTAAAACTTCATCAAATTTTCTCCTTTCATGTGCTTCTTCATCATACCTAATACCAAAATCAACTCTACAAATAATTGTACTAGTTAGTGAAATCATTATGTTGCTCAAATTGGTTATTTTTTAAGCTGCATCTTTTTTAGCTATCTTGTTGATCATTCTAAAGACTTCATCTTCGCAAATTGGACTAAAACATTGCACTTTCTTGAGACTAAACAAATGAAAAACACAAATTTTTCTCATTTCCCTCCAATAGACATTGTAAGGTGCAAAGAAAATATCAAGACCATTGTAAGACAACTTTTGTTGAAGAAACTACTATAACAGTTGCTGAACCAAGTATTAATGAGAATATTTTCCCATATTTCCTGGAAAGTTCCCAAAAATAAAGACGAGGAGTTAAACTATCAAATTGATGCAAATTTTCAATTAAAGGCAACCCTAAGGGACCTGGTGGCACAACATTTTTTCCATTCCTGGCCGGTAGAAGTAGGTAAGTAAGAACAATAGGAAGGGTTACTAATAAGAAGATAAAGAACATCATATTTTTGTTTTTCTAGTAAATAAAGTTGTAAAGTATATATGTCAGATGTCTTCAATATATAGATCTTTGTTAAAATGTTCCTTTTTCCTTTCTTAATTGTATGTTGCTATTTAAGGATGACTTAACCGGTTGGACGACAAGGAATAACTTTAATTTATATATGCAATGATATTACCATTTTGTTTTTTCTTTAACACTTAATTTTCCACTTGACTACGATGTCATAGATAATCAAAATGAGAATTCTTGATTTTAATCCTTGTGATGTTCAGTAGAGTGCTTGATTAAAGCCATCTTTCACCTTAGGTTTTAATAGCTTAGATTGCTTCTTATCTTTTCGCTTTCATGCTCCCTAGTTATCGCTTGTTAGTTGTTACCCAGTTAGCAAAGCTCATTTTCTCTCACTAAACAAAAGTTCTTCACTGTTAAATACACCCAAATGGAAAAAGGCAGTAAAAGTTAAAAGCTGGATTTAGGTCACTATCATCTCCAACACATTCTTGAACAGAAATTTTATCTTCAATTACAAGTGGGTGTTATTGGCAGTCACTCAAGAAACGTTCTAACAGTGAGGGGAAAATTGAATACGGGTGTGAATTGGGAATGAAGTGGGGACGAACTATAAGTTCTATTAAATTTGAGTAATTTTTTTCCAAAAATTAGTTGTTGATGTCAAAGAATCAGATTTGTTCAAGATATTTGATCTATGCTAACATAAAATGTTGCAGAATTAAAAAACAAATATCAAAAAGACTAGGTCTTGGAGTACGTTGATCAGACTATGAGCAAATTTCCCATGAGAGTAATATTATATGGAGACAAAGTTCAAGTTGAACAAGGACTTCAATTGTAAGAATAGTTGTGATGTTCGGCAAAAAATGCATATATTTTTCCATTGTTGCCTCGTGTTCTAGTACTTTAAATTATTTTTTAAGTGTTAATTATATTATTTTGTGTTTAATATCATATTTTAACTGTGTAAGAACAAAAAGACGTGAAGATGAAGATACTCGAAGCAAAACTAAATAAAATGCGAAAAGAAAATAAAGTAGCATGAAGACAAATTCATGAGAGGACAAAAGGCAAATAATCCATGAATTTAAAATGATTGAAAAACGCTACCGCCTCCAGCGCCACGGTCAGCGCTAGGCACTGGTATGGACGCTGGGTACGAGATTTTTTCTCCTTCGTTCGGGACAAGGTTATTTCGGCCCAAGACCCCACCATTCGTATAAAAGGAGTTCTAAACCTATATTGGAGGAGATTGAACATACTTTGGAGGAGAATAGACGTGGGGGAACACACACTACGCTTGGAGGAGGCTTCTACTTAGTTTTTTTCTTCATCTTCTCTTCTTTTGATTTCATAGTTTATTAGTTCTACAGTTTTGGGGTGTTACATGAACGTTGTAGTTTGAAGCTTAAAATTTTCTTATTATTTTATCATATTGGTTTGTTTATTCAATTTTACGCTTAATTATTTAATTGCTTGATCACCAATTGAATATTATCTACGAATCTAGGACTGAACTCGGGAGAGGGAATTCTAGATTGCATATAAGATTGAGCAGAGCAAGATCTTAAATCTAAGTGGGGGACGGATTTGCAGTTAGGATAGAAATATACATAATCGCGTTGTTTGGTCACTATACACGAATTATTAATGTGTTATTGTTAATTCTAATTCCATAGGAATATAGGCGTTAGATTAGCTTGAATAGGTGAGTAGTACTTCGGGAGAAGACTACGAGCAATATTAACCCTGTCAACCAATAAACTAGATAAATTAATTAGACGATTCAGGTGAAAAAATCAACGGGAATGTTAGCTAACCCATAGCTCTATAATATTCTCTCATTGAATTTGTCTCTAAAATTTTGCCAATTTGTTTCTTTAATCTCTTTGTTTGCTACTCTAGATTAGTTGTAGTTAATTAATAACACTTTAAAAAATATCTTGAATAGATTAATTGTCTTAGTTTAATATTTATAGTTAATCACAAGTCCTTGTGGGTACGTTATCTGGACTTACAATCCCATATTACTTGTCGACCACGTATACCTGCATGTGCGTTTGTGAGCATCATGTTTTTGGCGCCGTTGCCGAGTGATCGGTTCCAACCCTACACCACTATAAAGTAGCGAGGTGTGACGACCCGACCGTTCATTCTGAGAATTTAAGCTCCGTCGGTGGTATAAGGTCATAAGCAGCCTCACTTGGTGTATATCGACATGTGTGCGTGGTTAGGTTCAGTTACCGGATAATCCACAGTCAGATTGGGAGAGAATTTTCAAATTTTGAAGCTTAAGTGAAGAAAGTTGACCGGAGGTTTGAATTTTTTGTAAATGGCTTCTGAATGAGATTTGGTTAATCTCAACAGCTCCGTGTGATGATTTTGGACTTAGGCACGTGTCCGGAATTGGATTTGGTGGTCCGTAGAGTGATTTGAGGTAATTTGGCAAAATTTAGAATTTCGGCGATTTCGGCCGATAGGTGAAATTTTTATATCGGGGTCGGAATGAAATTCTAGAAGTTGGAATAGGTTTGTAGCATCATTTGTGACGTGTGCGCAAAATTTCAGGTCATTCAGATGTGGTTTGGGTAGGTTTTTGCATCGTTGGAGTATTTTTGAAGTTTAGAAATTCCAGGCTTGAATCCGACATTTATTCTGTGTTTTAATGTTGTTTTGGGTGTTCCAAAAATTTGACTAAGTTCGTGCTTTGGTATGTGTCCTATTGGAGTAATTGGTTGAGGTACCGAGGGGCTCGGGAAGGTTTAGGACGGTTATCGAAAGGCTTGAAGTTTGGAGATGCAGTTGGTGCTACTGTTCTGGTGTGGTTGCACCTGCGGATAGGGGACCACAGGTGCGAGCTTCGCAGATGCGGTAAAGAGCATGCAGGTGCGAGGGTAAGCGGACAGGGCAGCCTCCGCAGGTGCGAAACTTTGGGGCGCAGGTGCGGCCTCCGCAGGTGCGATTCTTGGGCGCAGGTGCGGTTTGTGTTTCGCACCTATGATTGCGCAGGTGCAGTTAAGTGGTTGCAGGTGCCGATGTCCTGGGCAGATTCATATAAATGAGGGTTGGCCATTTTCTTCACATTTTGATGCTTTGGACTTCGGATTTGGGAGCGATTTTGGGGTTTTCACGCAAATCTAATGAGCAAGTGTTCTTCCACTATAATTAATTATATTTCAAGAATTAGTTCTTGTTTTTGTCATTTAATTCGTGTTTTAGGTTGAGGAAATTGTGGGTTTTGAAAGAAAACTTCTAAGATGTAAAATCATGATTTGAAAGGCCAAATGAAATCAGTATTTGATAAATTTAGTATGGGTGAACTCGTATTGGAATGGGTAATAAGATTTCTATAAAATTTATCGGGTTCCAAGGTGCGGGCACGGGGGTCGACTTTTGGGTCGATTTTCATAATTTCGTAAGGTTTGAAACTTCATTGTTCGGAATCATTCCTTATACGTGTTATGTGTATTTTGAAGTTATTTTAGTTGATTTTGAGTCATCCGAAGGTCTTTCCGCCGTAGAAGTCCATTTTTGAATACCGGGTTGTCATCTTTGAGATAAGTATCTTGCCTAACCTTGTGTGGGGGAACTACCCCTTAGGATTGAGTCTTCCTTGTTGATTGTAGTCCGAGTAAGTGTGTACTCGTACTTATTTTGCAATTAGATTGGCTTTTTAGGATTCCTGAGTTCTTCTGTTATCTATTTATATGTTGTAATTGAAACATTTGAATCATGGGTTATTAATTTCATCATTTCCTGCTTAGATTCGAATTACTTGCTTTTGGATTCCTTCGTTGGCTATTTGATCTTAATTGACTTAACTGAATCTTTTACCGCTCCTATCTCCATATCATATTTGCTCCCTAAAACAGCCAAATTGACTATGTTAGTGTTATCTAGTTGTATAGTTGTTTAGCTGTAGTTAGAACATCTGTTCGTTGGTATCAAGCATGCCTGTGAGTCTTACATTGTGATTTCTATGATTTTTCCCTTGTGTGGTACTTGATTTTAGTTGATAAATATTTATGTAGTTGATGTTTCCTTGATGTTGCCTATTATGGGGCCCGTACTTAATTTGAGTTTTATTTCGTAAAGTTAACTGTTTCGGCAAGATTTGTTATAGCTGTTTTCCTTTGCCGGGATGACGTTGTTTTCATTGTTGACTCCCTTGTCAGGATGGTATGGTTCTTATTACTGTTTGTGTTGGTTATTATATGTTTGTATTGTTGATTCCTTACCGAGATGTTGTGATTTATGATTCTTACTGTTGATTTGCTTTGCCAATTTGATGTTTATGTTATGTTAGCACGAGGGGACATTCCGGGCCGAGTTATTATTTGTTTATGCACGAGGGGACATTCTGTGCTGAGTGATTATCTATTTATGCACGAGGGGACATTCAGTGCCGAGTGTTTTTGAGGTTATGCACGAGGGTACATTCCACGCTGAGTATTTATTTATTTATTGCACGAGGGGACATTCCGTGCCGAATGTTTGTGAGGTTATGCACGAGGGGGCATTCCGTGCCGAGTGTTTATTTATTTATTGCACGAGGGGACACTCCATGCCGAGTATTTATTTATTTATTGCACGAGGGGACATTCCGTGCCGAGTGTTTTTGTGAGGTTATAGCACGAGGGGACATGCCGTGCCATTTCTTTTTACTTACTTGTTCAGAGTTGTTAATTCCTGTTGTTATTTATACATTTCAATTGTTATCGTATTCTGTCATTTCATTGAATTGTTGCCTTGATGCCGTGTATTTATTTACTTGTTTTGGTAAGGATGAGAGTAAAGCACGAAGGGTGATGCCGTGCACTTGTTTTGGTGAAGATGAGAGTAAAATCATGAAGGGTGATGCCATGCACTTGTCTTTGCATTCTAATCCGTTGTTCTAAATTTGGATATTTCTACTAATCTCTTACTGCATTTATTGGCAAGATTTAATATTACTCTTGTACTCCATGACAAAGTGTGAGTTACGAACTGAGTTCCGGTGGATAAATCTTGAGGAGATTTTGATCAAGGGATTTTATTGAAAAGTTTTATTGAAAAAGCAATGGTTTTGAAATGATGATACTTGAATGACTTTTACATCGAAGGTATATTTGAAAAGCACTAGTCTTGCCTAAAATGATATTTGGAAGTCATTTATTGAGAAAGCATCTTTGGGAAGTTTCGTATTTTGAAAGAAACTATGTTTTACGTAATTCTCTATATTAAATATATTTATATCTACTTTTGGAGAAAGTATGTTTTCAAAGGAAACTCTTCCATACTAAAACAATTTTTATTGGAAAAATTTTTTCATACGATCTGCTGTTTAAGGATTTCTACCAGTTAGGGATTTTAATGGCTAAGGTCCGATGTGGAAAATCCGACGTGGAGTTGAGTTATTGGTGCTCTCTATTTTATTGTGTTTCCTTTCGATTCGGCTTGTTTTGCTATCCATCTTTCTGTGTATTTTTGTACTGTTTTGTGATTGATTTCTATAATTTCTTTTTGCTTTATATTGTCATCGTTGTAAATTATTCCGTATAGTCTTAGATAGATGTAACGTTCCGTCATTTCGATATTCCTGTTATCTATTTTGTAGACCAGTGGTGTCTTGACTAGTCCTCGTCACTAATCTACCGAGGTTAGTCTTGATACTTACTGGGCACCGCTGTGGTGTACTCATACTACGCTTCTGCACATTTTTGTGTGCATATCCGCGTATATATTGTAGTGGATGTGTGGATTGATTGCCGAGGAGACTCAAGGTAACCTGCTGCTGCGTTCACAGGCGTCAGAGTCACCTTCTTTGTATTTATTATTCATACACTGTTGTATTCATTTCCAAACAGTTGTACTTAGAAGTTGTAGAAGATTCGTAGATATTACGACTTGTACTGCCGGTTCTGGGAAAGTTTGTACATTCTATTGAGATTCTATATCAAGACTGTTAGTTTTCCTTTATTTACTGTTGTTATTCAGTAACTGCTAGGCTTACCTAGTCCCTAAGACTAGGTGCCATCACGACACCCAACAGAGGGAATTTGGGTCGTGACAAGTTGGTATCAGAGCTCTAGGTTCATAGGTGCTACGAGTCATAAGGGAGTTTAGTAGAGTCTTGCGGATCGATACAGAGACGTCTGTACTAATCTTCGAGAGGCTACGGAACTATTAGGAAAATTTTACTTCCTTCATTCCTATCGTGCGAGTTTATTGATCTTGAAGTTTGAAATTATCATTCCATTCTCTCATCGATGGTGAGGACACGAGCGACGGTTCCTGGTGATGTTACACAAAGCAAATGTCGTAAGGGTCGTAGACAAAGGCCAACGAGGAGCACGTGTCGGAGATAAGATGCCTACCAGAGCAGCTGTTGAGGAGTCACCAATAGTTCTAATTGGGGGACAGGTACTGGGGGTGCCTGTTGCTACCCTGGACTCTAGGAGACCTGAGCGGGGTTTTGATTATAAGTAGTACATTTACTTAGGCAGGGTTGATTTTAGTGCACCAGTTGCTTCACAGATTAGGGGAGGAGTTTAGACTCCCACCGTCTCCCCTCCACAGTAGCGAGATCATATTGGTCAGGTTCCAATTGTTATGGCAGTACGACATGTGGTTTCAATTAAGCCCGTGGTTAGGGCAGTAGCATCGCGGGAAGAATACCTTAGACTTGAGAGGTACAAGAAGTACCACCCTTCTATCTTTCAGTGGATTGGCGGCAGATGGTGCCTAGGGTTTCCTAGAGGAGTGTCACTACATTCTTCGTACTTTGGGTGTTGTGGAGACGAGCAAAATTGTTTTGTCACATCTCAGGTTTGGAGTAGTGGGTTGATCAGCGGTGGCGGTATATGAGTTGGGGTAATCCGGCCGACTTAGCTTCACTAGTATGGATTCAGTTTTTGGAAATGTTTTGAGAGAGGTTGCACCTCAGTCCCTCCAGGATGTACGGCGCGTGGAGTTTGAGCAGTTGCGTCAGGGCGCTATATCACTATTGGAGTATGCCCTTAGATTCACTGAGTTTGCCAGACATGCACTTCGCTTGGTTGCTTCAGTTAAAAGATGAGTCTGTACCCTCATTTGAGAGATTCAGGCATGATATTCGGTTAGCGGAACTCGAGAGTGGAAGTAGGATGCCTCGTTCAACAGGTAGTAGGGATCACTCGCTGGTTAGAGAGCATGTGGGACCAGGAGCGAGAGGTCAGGCGAGATCGGGGAGAGAGTTTCGAGAAGCAATGAGGCCTCGTAGATAGAAGGAATCTACTGTTCCTTATTATGGAACCAAGGTACGTCATGGTAGAGAATTTTTGGTCAACCATTTCAGTTTGCATTACCAGCTACGCATGGGGTTTCAGGTACTCATGGGTATCCGAGGATTCGTATTGTATGTTTTCTACAGCCACATCTGCAGAGAGGTTGTTTTTAGTGTGGAGATGTTAGCCACAAAGTTAGAGATTGTTCCAGGATTCTGGAAAATGTGTTATAGCAGGATGTTCAGGTGAGTAGAGGGTGCCCAAGAGGAGGAGACCCGGCCCGTTGATGTGTTTCATATAGTAGCTGGAGGCCGTTGCGCCAGGTATTATCACACAGTTATGTTTTTATGTGTTACAGAGGGGCAACAATTGTGTTTCACTATAGCTCTACTGGTCGGGACTAGTTCCTTTATTTGTTGTTTCATTTATGAGTGAGTTCTGTGTTCTGCACTATATTTTGTGTTTGCTCCTGTTTGGGATATTCTATGAGTTGTAGCCCGTGTCTATCGTTGTTCATTTCATTCCTGATAGTGGTGAAATTGGAACTGAGTCCTTGGTGTTCTCGTGGTAAGCTTTTTGTGATTTTCCTGAGTATTTTGCTTACGGATTGTTATTTGATACTTCATCGAGATGTGAGATCAGGTAGCGTTATGATTTTATCAACTGAGATGAGTTAATGGAGAAATTTCTATTGGTATGATATGTTTTCGGTATGTGATTCAGAGTTGAGGGGGAGGTCCTCGTGATATTTGTGATTCGATATATTTAGACTGGGCTGAGTACCGCGGTGAAATTTTATCAAGATTGAATCCTCGTGATTTGTTCATATGCTTTGCTTCTTCCTTGTTATATTGCTTTTGGTAAGACAGTATTGTAGGAGAGTTATGCCTATGGGCTTGTTTGATAGTTACTTTATATGTTTCTATATTCATATTCACTCATTCTCATTATGTGCTCCATTAGTTTTTAGCTTGCGGGATGTGTGCCTGGTGGTGTTAGTTGTGGCTTGGTGATTCAGGTGTTTAATAATGATGTTTTCGTGTTCATTGCATCATTATCAGTATTATGGGGTTTGGATCAGAGTTCTTCAGATGTGAGGCTAATTGCCAATGTTGAGTTGATTTAGGGCAGCTATTGTGATAAAAAAGTGGTAGTTGAGCCTATGTGTGATGTGCTATGTTGTGTGGTCGTGCCTTATGGGTGTAGACCTGAGTTGGTGCAGCTGGTTGAGGCTAATGCCGGATATGAATTTAGAATCGAGTCTTTTGATAAATGAATAGAAGGTGAGAAAGTGAGGTATGAGGCTTATCGGTGGTGACCAGAAGGCTATATTGCAGTTGTGATTGTTCCATCAGGCTTAGGTGGGTTTGGGTGACGTGGGATCACCCGTGGGTACGTGTTAGAAGTGTACAATCAGTGATTGGATTAGTTCAAGGTGAATCTTGGCACGTTCGATGGCACGTTCGAGGACGAATTTGTTTTAAGAGGGGTAGGATGTGACGAGCCGACCGGTTGTTTTGAGAATTTAAGCTTCGTTCGGTCGTATAAGTTCATAAGAAGCCTCACTTGGTGTATATCACCATGTGTACGTGGTTAGATTCAGTTACCGGATAATCTGGAGTCGGATTGGGAGAGAATTTTCAAATTTTGAAGCTTAAGTGAAGAAAGTTGACCGGAGGTTTGACTTTTGTGTAAACGGCCTCGGAATAAGATTTGGTTAATGTCAACAACGTCGTGTGATGATTTTGGACTTAGGGGCATGTCCGGAATTGGATTCGGAGGTCCGTAGAGTGATTTGAGGTAATTTGGCGAAAGTTAGAATTTCGGCGATTTCGGCCAATAGGTAAAATTTTGATATCGGGTTCGGAATCAAATTCCAGAAGTTGGAATAGGTTTATAGCATCATTTGTGACGTGTGCGCAAAAATTCAGGTCATTCGGATGTGGTTTGGGTTGGTTTAGGCATCGTTGGTGTATTTTTGAAGTTTAAAAATTCTAGGCTTGAATCCGAGATTTATTCGGTGTTTTAATGTTATTTTGGGTGTTTCAAAAGTTCGACTAAGTTCATGAGTTGGTATGTGGCCTATTGGAGTAATTGGTTGAGGTCATGAGGGCCTCGGGATGGATTAGGACGGTTATCGGAAGGGTTGAAGTTTGGAGATGCAGCTGGTGCTGATGTTCTGGTGTGGTCGCACCTGCGGATAGGCAACCACAGGTGCGAGCTTCGCAGGTGCAGTAAAGAGCACACAGGTGCGAGGTAAAGCGGACTGGGCATCCTCCGCAAGTGCGGAACTTTGGGCCGCAGGTGCAGCCCCCGCATGGACGATTCTTGGGTGCAGGTGCGGGTAGGAGCGCATGTGCGGATTGTGTTTCGCACCTGCGATTGCGCAGGTGCGGTCAAATGGTCGCAGGTGCTGATGTCCTGGGCAGATTCATACTAATGAGGGTTGGCCATTTTCTTCACATTTTGATGCTTTGGACGTCAGATTTTGGAGCGATTTTGAAGGGTTTTCACGCAAATCTAATGGTTAAGTTTTCTTTCACTATAATTAATCAAATTTCACGAATTAGTTCTTGTTTTTGTCATTTAATTTGTGTTTTGGGTTGAGAAAATTGTGGGTTTTGAAAGAAAACTTCTAATATTTAAAATCATGATTTGAAAGACCAAATGACATCGGAATTTGATAAATTTAGTATGGGTGAAATCGTATCGGAATGAGTAATCAGATTTTTGTAAAATTTGCGGGTTCCGAGGTGCGGGCCCAGGGGTCGATTTTTATAATTTCGTAAAGTTTGAAACTTTCTTATTCGGAATCATTTCTTATACGTGTTATGTGTATTTTGAAGTTGTTTTAGTATATGTGAGCCATCCGTATGTCTTTCCGCCCGAGAAGTCTATTTTTGAATATCGGTTTGTCATCTTTGAGGTAAGCATCTTGCCTAACCTTGTGTGGGGGAACTACCCCTTAGGATTGAGTCTTCCTTGTTGATTGTAGTCTGAGTATGCGAGGTGGCAAGTGTGTACTAGTACTTATTTGCAATTAGATTGGCCTTTTAGGATTCGTGAGTTGTTCTGTTACCTGTTTATATGTTGTAGTTGATACATTTGAATCTTGGGTTGTTAATTTCATCCTTTCTTGCTTACATTCGAATTACTTGATTTTGGATTCCTTCATTGGCTATTTGATCTTAATTGACTTAACTGAATCTTTTACCACTCCTATCTCCATACCATATTTGCTCCCTAAAATTGCCAAATTGACTATGTTAGTGTTATGTAGCTATATAGTTGTTTAGCTGTAGTTAGAACATCTGTTCATTGGTATCAAGCATGCCCGTGAGTTTTACATTGTGATTTCTATGATTTTTCCCTTGTGTTGTACTTGAGTTTAGTTGATTAATATTTATGTAGTTGATGTTTACTTGATGTTGCCTATTACTGGTCCCGTGCTTAAGCTGAGTTTATTTCGTAAAGTTAACTGTTAGGCGAGATTGGTTATAGTTCTTTTCCCTTGCCGGGATGGTGTTGTTTTCTTTGTTGACTCCCTTACCGGGATGGTATGGTTCTTATTACTGTTCGTGTTGTTAATGATATTGCTTGTATTGTTGATTCCTTACTGGGATGTTGTGATTTATGATTCTTACTGTTGATTTGCTTTTCCAATTTGATGTTTATGTTATGTTAGCACGACAGGACATTCCGTGGCGAGTGTCTTGTGAGGTTATGCACGAGGGGACAGTCCGTGCCGAGTGATTATTTACTTATGCACGAGGGGACATTCCGTGCTGAGTGATTGTCTATTTATGCACGAGGGGACATTCCGTGTCGAGTATTTGTGAGGTTATGCACGAGTGACATTCTGTGCCGAGTGTCTATTTATTTATTGCACGAGGGGACACTCCGTGCCAAGTGTTTGTGAGGTTATGCAGGAGGGACATTCCACACCAAGTGTTTATTTAATTATTGCACAAAGGGACATTCCGTGCTGAGTGTTTTTGTGAGGTTATAGCACGAGGGGACATGTCGTGTCGTTTCTGTTTACTTACTTGTTCAGAGTTGTTAATTCCTGCTGTTATTTCTACATTTCAGTTGTTATCGTATTCTGTCATTTCAGTGAATTGTTGCCTTGATGCCGTGTATTTATTTACTTGTTTTGGTAAGGATGAGAGTAAAGCACGAAGGGTGATGCCGTGCACTTGTTTTGGTGAGAATGGGAGTAAAAGCATGAAGGGTGATGCTGTGCACTTGTCTTTGCATTCTAATTTGTTATTCTAAATTTTGATATTTCTACTTATCTCTTACTGCATTTATTGGCAAGATTTGATATTCCTCTTGTACTGCATGACAAAGTGTGAGTTACGAACTGAGTTCCGGTGGACAAATCTTGAGGAGATTTTGATCGAGGGATTTTATTGAAAAGTTTTATTGAAAAAGAAATGGTTTTGAAATGATGAAACTTGAATGACTTTTACATCGAATGTATATTTGAAAAGCACTAGTCTTGCCTAAAATGATATTTGGAAGTCATTTATTAAGAAAGCATCTTTGGGAAGTTTCATATTTTGAAAGAAACTATGTTGTACATAATTCTCTCTATTAAATATACTTATATCTACTTTGCACAAACTATGTTTTCAAAGGAAACTCTTCCATACTAAAACGATTTTTATTAACAAAATTTTTTCATACGAACTGCTATTTAAGGATTTCTACCAGTTAGGGATTTTAATGGCCAAGGCCGGATGTAGACAATCCGACGTAGAGTTGAGTTATTGGTGCTCTCTATTGTATTGTGTTTCCTTTCGATTCGGCTTGTTTTGTTGTCCATCTTTCTGTGTATTTTTGTACTATTTCATGATTGATTTCTATAATTTCCTTCTTCTTTATATTGTCATCGTTGTAAATTATTCCGTGAGGTCTTAGACAAATGTAACGTTCGGTCATTTTTATATTCATGTTATCTATTTTGTAGACCAGTGGTGTCTTGACTAGTCCTCGTCACTACTCCACCGAGGTTAGTCTTGATAGTTACTGGGCACCGCTGTGGTGTGCTCATACTACGCTTCTGCACATTTTTGTGTGCAGATCCAGGTATATATTGTAGTAGATATGTGGATTTATTGCCGAGGAGACTCAAGGTAACCTGCTGTTGTGTTCGCAGACGTCAGAGTCACGTTCTTTGTATTTATTATTCATACACTGTTGTATTTATTTCCAAACAGTTGTACTTAGAAGTTGTAGAAGATTCGTAGAGCTTATGACTTGTACTACCGGTTTTGGGAAAGTTTGTTCATTCTGTTGAGATCTATATCAAGACTGTTAGTTTTCCTTTATTTATTGTTGTTATTCAGTAACTGCAAGGCTTACCTAGTCTCTAAGACTAGGTGTCATCATGATACCCAACGGAGGGAATTTGGGTCGTGACACGAGGAGAGGTCGATGTAGTTTTACCCGATAGGTCGGGATCGATATTGTCACGACCCAAAACCCAACACATGTCGTGATGGCGCCCAACACTGGAGTCAAGCAAGCCAAGAGTTGTTTACTAGTGAGATTATCCTTATTTAACATACCAACCCCACATATTCCCAAAGTTTTAAACTTAGATCATTTAAATAAAAGCGGAAACATTAACCAACTTAAGTAAATACAGCCAAAATGATCAAGATCCAATATATACAGTCCCAAAATAAAGAGTCTACTATGTGTGTGCTAGGAACTAGTGTCACAAGTCAACAGACGAACTAGTAGAATATACAAAAGATGATACAAACTGTACTGCTGTCTGAGAGAAATAGACACAAATAAACATAAGATAACTCCATAGCACTGCTGAGAATCGTCAAGGGAGGAAGCTCACCGTGGAGTCAGGTACAAAATATATGTCAAGCTCCGGTCGGATAACCAGAAACACCAGCCTCAGAACCTGTACAATTAAGTATAGAAGTGCAACATGAGTACATAAATATATATGTATCCAGTGAGTATCCCGACTAACCTCGAAGAGGTAGTGACGAGAGTTGGACATGACACTTACTAAGGTCCAACAATATAATTTAACAGGATGTAATGGAAACAGTAGGCATGTAAAGACAATGAAGAAACAAGTATATATGTAAGATACAGAAATCCATGAAGAATACTGGGAATAAATAAAACAATTACCACTTCACTTTTTCCCCAAATATCTGTCAGATCAATATCCATGAATTTAATAACAAATAAATCATACGCATGCAGGGTAAGGACAACCGGCCGGAGTCATAAGGTAGCCAAGCCCGTGCACTGCCGAGGATCGAACGGCCCGTACCAAAAGTGCACCTCTCCACAAAGTACTCACATCTATTCACTACCGAGGATCGAACGGCTCGTACCAAAGTGCATCTCTCATCCTCTCCATGCACTTCCGAGTATCGAATGGCCCGTACCATAAGTTCATCTCTGAATCCCTCTCTATGCACTGCTGAGGATAAAACGACCCGTACCAAAAGTGCATTTCTCAATCCCTCTCTATGCACTACCGAGGATCAAATGTCCTGTACCAAAAGTGCATCTGTTAAATCGTCGTGGCATACGGCCCGTTACCATAAGAGTGAGGGAAATCACACTCCGCTCGCGGAATGTAAATTGCAAAGTGGTCACATGCAAATACATTATTCATTTTTAAAAGAGAATACTTTTCCGTGAACAATTTCTTACAAGTTTTTCTCAAATTTCATAACTTCGGGGACACAAGCAACATGTAACGTTAATTCATTACGCATATAGTTCATATCAAGTAAAACTCAAGGCATGATGTGGGACTAACTACCCGGACATAATAGTAATAGTCGCTACGTACGGACTCTCGTCACTTTGTACGTACGTAGCCCCCACAAATTATCACATATAGCATTTAAATCACCTAGGGGGACAATTACCCCTTACAAGGTTAGAAAGGAGACTCACCTAATGTCGAATCTACCCCTCGGACCAAGGATGCGCCCGAACTCCGAACCCTACACCCGAGGACTCGCAACTAGCCGAATATGGTGCAATGACATCAATGCATGCTCAAAGTAGGGAAATTATCCTATTTATTCAAAAATTTAAAATTCTTGAAGAATTCCCAAAACTCCGACCCCGGGCCCGCATGCTCGAATTCCAAAAACACACGAAGGAATCACTCACCCGAAGCCTAAAGATCGTTAATATATGATCTCTACTTTAATTTATGGAAATAAATGGGTAATTCACCAATTTCTCAAGAACCCTAAATTACTACACAATTCTTGACTTTCCAATGATTTAGTAGTTAATTTAGCAAGAAGATCATGAATTAAACTAGTGCTGAAGTGGAATGAACTTACCTTGACAGTAGCTAGGTTGTGATGTGCTCTCCCCAAGCTCACAAGACTCTAATGGTGCAGGAAAATGAATGAAGGGGGTGAAATCCCGGGTTTCAAAGAATATATATTGCCTAGCCTACAGGGATTCTGCATCTGCGCCTCAGGGACCGCACCTACGGTCTCGCGCCTGTGGTCTGGGGCTCGCACCTGCGGAACTGGACGGGAAGGGCTGGGTACGCACCTGCGGAGGGATGGCCGCACCAGCGGTTATGCTCTTGCGGACTTCTGTGTGCACCTATGAGAAAGGGGGACCTCACCTGGGGTCGCACCTGCGATGCTTGGGGCCGCAGGAGCGGTCCCGCCCCTGCTACTGGCAACCGCACCTGCGGTTACACCAGATCAGGTGCACCAGCAGCTATTAGCTAGTTTTTAGCCCTCTTGGGTGTCCGGGAGGCCCCTAGGCCCACCCAAGCCCTCGTCCACGTATACCAACAAGTCCCAAATCATAATACAAACTCGCTCGAGCCTTCGGAACACCCAAAACAACGCTAAAACTCAAAATCACACCTCAAAACCCCAGGAACCAAACTTAGGAACTTTAAGTTTTCTAGACTTCGCTAACAACGCGCCGAACCGGCCTATACTACTCGGAATGACACCAAATTTCGAAGGCAAGTCATAAATGACATAACGGAACTATTCCAGGTCTCGAAATTCTATTCGGACGTTGATAACACAAAAACACATCCAAAACCACAATAGGAACTTCCGGAACTTCTTATTTCAATATTGGGCGCCGAAACACTCCCTGGTCGTCAGAAAACCATCCCGAGCATACGCCTAGGTCCAAAATTATCAAACGAAGCTACCGGAACCGACAAAACACGATTATGATGTCGTTTGCCCAAAATGTTGACTAAAGTAAAACTTTGCCTTAAAGGCCAACCTTAAGGAACCATTTGTTCCTACAACACTCTAAAAACCTCCGAATTCCGGACCACCACTTCCCGCAAGTCATAAATCATAAAAAGCCGCTATGGGAAGTTTCATTTAGGGGAAAAGGGTCCGATAACGCAAAATGACCGGTCAGTTCATTACAGATATCCACATGGAGTTAATATTGGTTGGGAGTTGGATTTCTACCTAATCTAGTTGTGCGTGTTATTTATAATTTCACGTCTAACCATAGTTGGGATTGTTTCTATTTTAATTTTATACTAGTGAATGCTAAAGAGTAATTTAACTACAATATTTTTGTGACAGTTTTTCTAGTGATAAAAGGCACTAGGGATGTGACTTCCACCTAGGAGAGTATCTAATGGGGTCGAGAGTGTAGAACTAGCTTCTCATGATTGGGGTTGTGATTATAACTTTCAAACATAAATACTCTCTCTATACCTCTCAGTAGTTTGAGTGAATTTGCCCGATTTAGTTTTCTCAAGCCCAAATAGGTGTCAATCCATGCAAGTAAAAGTGGCTCAACTCGGGTATAACTATCTCTAGGTTTAACCCTTTAATTGGGGCTATCAATCTCTTGAATTCACCAAAATTCCTTGTTAGCCTACTTTTCCTTGACTTAGTCCCTCTTTCTCAAGAAGAGCCTAAGTCATAAAAGGACGAATCGGTGTTTGCAACCACCAATTCTACAATTAAAGCATAAAATAAACTAAATATCACTAACTCATAAGCAATTAAGCCCTAAAACTCAAGACCCATTAAATACCCACACTAAGGTTGGGTCACAACCCTATCTATAGGGTCTAGCAACTCATAATAATGGTAGAAATCAAAGATGGAGATGTAATATAAGTCATAAAATTCAAATACAAGAATAAAATCTAAAGATTGAAGCTAACACTACTCTAAAATTACTCAAATTGGTAAAGTGCGGTTGTTCGCTTGTTCCCTGATAAAAAAACTTAACCTAAAAATGTGAAAAATATCTATTTATACACAACTAAATTTTCTGGACAAAAATGCCCCGACGGAGGTTTCGATGACAACATAAAAATGGGCGCATCAGCGCTTGGACTTTTGAATCTGCGCAATAACGAGCGCGGACTGCATTTCTTCAAATCTGTGCTTGGACTGGACTACATTTTGCGGACAACATAAATACATTCGCGTCCGCGTTGGCTTCAATCTCGGTCACGTATTATGTTCGCGGACTGTGTTCCTTAGTTAGGTTTCACTTGCCAAGTCTCTGAACCTCTTGTCATGCTCCCAGCAAAATTTCCACCGCGTCCACGTCTGGTAAAATCACAGCCGGGTAATTTAGGTGCGGGATGCGTTCTTCTTTTTGAGTCATCTTTTCAAACTCTTTGAATCTCTATCTCGCTGTCAGCATAGATCCTGTCTCTGCCGCGCGAAAGGGTTCGCGGTCCCGCTTTTGTTGCACAATCAGCTGCAATGTTTGTACTTGGAAGCAGCTTTTCTGAACCTCATTTACACGGGATGCATTTTTTTATCCACCTCATCGATGAACACTACGCGGCCGGACTTTTCCATCGCGGTCAGCAGTCTATTTCGTGCTTCTGGTTTGTGCAAGTTTGACTCCTTCATGAGCTTATTTTTCTTCTTTGCATCATTTTGACCACCAAATCCTACAAGCAAGCACATTAAGTTAGTTTTCAGGAAAACCTTTAGTATTTTTGTCCCAAAACATAAGCAAACGAGAGAAAATAATAGGCTAAAATCCCTAGTTATCAACTCCCCTAAACTTAAGCATTTTCTTGTCCTCAAGCAAACAAGGTAATTCCCACCTTCACCAGAAAAAGAAAGGAAAATTTC
>ML352734.1:0-39035 GCA_005239505.1 Nicotiana paniculata
TTCAGAATTTTTATCATACAGAAAAAGGGTAAAACTTATTTAAATTTGAGATGAGAATTTTTTTTATATTATGATAAGAAAAGTCATAATATGGATAAGTCCACGTAACAAAAGTCTAATGAATAAAATCAAAAACTAAAAAAATTGAATAATAGAAATAAATGAGAGATAATGTGAGGATATTTATAAATCACAAGTTTAGAAAATAAAATAAATTAAATATACAATACTTCAAACATTATTAAATTTAAATAGTTTAAAATTTTCGAGCAATATTTTTTTTTAAAAATAAATATTTATTTTATGATTAGAAAATTATATATTTATCTATATTATATTAAAGAAAAGTAGTTTAAAATGATATTAAAAAAAGTTACCAGTTAATGAAAAACAACATAAAACGTAATAAAACTATATATTATATTAAAAATTAGCAAAATTATGTTAAATTATTAAAAGTTTACTATTAGAAATGAAAGGGAAAGGCTATTTGAATTGGAAATTAGTAAGTTGCTAAATCTATGATTAGAATGCTTAAACTATGGATAATATCACGACATTGAAGTCTTATTTATTAAAAAAATTAAAATACAAAATAAATTTCTAATATATGTTATTTTACTAATGAAAATTAAAAAGTAAATTTGTATAAAAAGAAAGAAAATTTACGTAAGAAATAAAATGACAGTGTAAATATTACTACACCATTTAGATATAATGTGTTCAAACAACTAAGAAAATATTCTTCTATAATTAATATCTGAATTGACTGCAGTTAGTTTAAGTTTGAATGCATAGCATAATTTTTTGAAAATGCGGTCTAATTTAGAAAATAGAATGATAAGAATTATTTGAATTTGAGATGAGAATTTTTTTTATTCATAATTTTTTTTATTTTTTAAAATATTATGTAAAGAAATAAAATGACAAAACATATTACTACATACATATAATATGTTCAAACAGTTAAGAAATTATTTTTCTATGATTAAAATAAAATTTTAAAAATATAAAATAACTTTCTAATATAGGTAGTTTTACTAATGAAAATTAAAAATTAAATTTGTATCTTAAAGCTAAAAAAAGAAGAAAATTTAATTGCATCTAATACAAAAATAATTATAAGAGAACTCAATACATTTGGAACATAATCATCAAATAACTCATGTATTAATATTTTAGACTAATTGAATTTTATAATTTAAAATAAAATATGATATTATTTTGGTTATAGGTAAATAATTAATATAAAAACTAATTAAAATTTATAGTAGGGAAAAGAATGTATAAAACAATAGATATAGTGTGAGGATACTTATACATTAAATTAATTTAAAAATAAATAATTTAAAAAATTATATTATATTTAAAAAGATTGCAATAAATTTAAATGATTAAGAAATTCCAAATAAGAGGATACAATCATAAAAATATACCAAGTTTCAAGAATAAAATATTTAAATTTATTAAACTATTAAAAGAAATAATAATCAAGATATTAATTTAATTATTAAGCTAATAAAAAATTATATGATAGTACAATAATATTAAATAATGAATAATACAATAACTATAAGAAAAAAATAAAAGAAAAAAGAATTTTGCGTAAAAATAATGTGATGAGTAAGACATATTTTTAAACAAGTGATAGTAAGAAGTTTGTTAAAATAATATGATTTAATGTGCTCAAACAAGACGGATCACAACATGATATGTTTAGTATTCTTTAATATTGATAGCGAAACGAAGTGCAAGTACTAAAATCAAGGGTTTAGGTTGCTACAAATATAAAACAAAATAGTTTATGCACTACAAGATTTGAACAATAATTTCATATCCTACTTCATAATTAATATCTAATGTTATATAATTTTTATCTGAGGGGTTTATATTTTAAGGTTATTTATACATGATTCGAACAACATACATCACAATTTAACATGATTTGTGTCAGCGCATCGCACGGGTACTAATACTAGTTCTCTATTAAATACTACTGGGTGGAGGTATTTTGTTCGCCTTTATGAATACCATTGTCTTCGAGATCGTTGCCTTCAGACATGACTGTCTTCTGTCTCCGTCTCCACGTGTCGCCTTCTCATGCGATCATTTAATATGAACACATTTTACCATATACAATCATGTATAAAACTGTTATATTCTAAAAAAAAATTTAATATATATATGTGTGCGCTCAAGCTCAAAATATTATACTATGCAATAGTTATTGGGTGCACCTCTTTAAGTGAAGTTGGGAGTTTTTTTTCTAGAATCAAGCAGATCCACGAAAAATGAACATGTCTGGTGTCACTTCGGGTGTATTAAAATTCTTATTCTTCTTTTCTCACCTTAAAATATTACTCTTACTTGTTCTAATTTATGTGTCATACTTTTTTTTACTCCGTCCAAACACAAATATTATATTTTTTATTTAGAAATAATTTAACTTTATAATGCCTAGTTACCCTTAACAAAATGAGTTACATCCACACAAATATCTATGACTTACTTTAGACTATAAGGCTTAAGTTCTTTTTCTTTTTTCTTAATCACCGTGTCGAGTTAAAACACTGCCACATAAATTAAGAAGAAGAAAATTCAATTAAAATAAATGTGTATATTAAAACAAGTAGCAGCAGCTAATATAGCATGTAGTCAAGACTTAACTAATATCACCATTTTCAATACCGAATAATACATATTTATGAAAGAAAATAACTATTTTTAGAAAAAATTAGTATTGAACTTATAATTTCAAAAAAATAATGGGTGCAACAATAAGTGTTTGACCAAAAAATATGAACCTTTGGTTAAAATAATTGATTTAATATATGAGAGGTTAAAGAGGAAGAGCTCGAAGTGAGCAAGGGAGTTGAGGCTCAGTGTGCGGACCTTCAGGTCCAAGTGGTATCTTTGTGGGCCGAGCTCAATCAGTGTTCGATCAGGGCCAATGCTTTGAGTGATGAAGTCGTCGAGAAGACAGCGGATTTGGAGAAGGACGAGTTGGCTCGATTGGCGGCTTTGGCAAAGGTGGAGGCATTGGAGGATGCAATACATGTCCTTCGGTCCGAATGGGCGAATGATTTGGAGACGGCCAGGCTCAAAGAGGAGCGGCTTGACGAGCAAATTAGAGTGCTAGAACAAGAGGTTTCGAACCTCGGTGATCAGATCATCGCCCTTGAGGCGTTGGCTCAGCCGTCCTCTTCTCACACTTATGCTTATCCTGATGTTCCGCAAGATTTATACAAGAAGCGGATCCACGTCGAGGCCCAGTTAGACATTTTTCGGGATTTGATGACAGCGGAGAGAGTTCTTGAAGTTGATTTTGAGGATGCTCGTGCTAAGGCGCGTGCAGCTCGAACCGCCTGTGCTTATGACCCTGCTACACCTGGGACCGACGATGGCGAGAAAGATTTGGATGGGATTGATCAGGGTGCTTGGTACGAGGACAAGTACCCTGATGGCGAGGCGACGATGGAGATGGCACGACTAAGTATTTATTCCCTAGTAATTTTTGTGCTTACTTTCGCGGGCATCTATTTATCCCTTGTAAAAATTATATTTTTTGAATATGGAATGCTTATTTCGTTGTTTGTCTCTGAATCTTTCCTCTGTTTGGTCTTGTGTGTTTTTATCGTTTGGCGCCTTGACCATAAGGATTTTTGATTTGGTCGTGACCGGGCTAGTAGGTGTTAACTCGAACAAGGTCGAGTGTGGGTCGATCCAAGCGAGGTCGAATGTGAGTTAATTTGAACGAGGTCGAATGTCACTTTAATTAATTCGAACGAGGTTGAATGTGAGTTTAGTTAATTCGAACGAGGTCGAATGTCACTTTAATTAATTTGAACGAGGTCGAATGTCACTTTAGTTAATTCGAACGAGGTCAAATGTCACTTTAATTAATTCGAACTAGATCGAAAGTGACTTTAGTTAATTCGAACGAGGTCGAATGTCACTTTAATTAATTCGAACAAGGTCGAATGTGACTTTAGTTAATTTGAACGAGGTCAATGCCACTTTAATTAATTCAAACGAGATCGAATGTGACTTTAATTAATTCGAACGAGGTCGAATGTCCCTTTAATTAATTAGAATGAGGTTGGATGTCACTTTAGTTAATTTGAACGAGGTCGAATGTCACTTTAATTAATTCGAACAAGATCGAATGAGATTTTAGTTTATTCAAACGAGGTCAAATGTCACTTAATTAATTCAAACGAAGTCGAATGTGACTTTAGGTAATTCGAACAAGGTCCAATATGACTTTAATTAATTCGAACGAGGTCGAATGTGACTTTAATTAATTCGAACGAGGTCAAATGTGACTTTAATTAATTCGAACGAAGTCGAATGTAAGTTGATTCGAACAAGGTTAAATTAAACTTTTTCTTATTTGATGCAGCGTTGTTTTGGCGAAAACATGGGCGAACTTCATGTGTTTGTGCTTTGCTTATATATATTGGAGAAATTTACATGTTTTCCGGGCTGGCATTCCAGTCCCAGTCTATCTAGTCCCTTCATTGGTCGACCTGGAGAAGTATTGAGAAGTTGGGAAATGAATTGATCGACCTGTGTCCTCACATGTTCGTACTTTAGCCTGAAATGTCCTTCTTGTCGCCTCATCAAAAACCTTCCCGAGAAAAACTTAATTAGGACAAAACTCAGGTGAGGGAAAAAGAGTACATCTCGGAGAACATTCTTCCTTAGAAGTTAAAGTAGTTGAGGTGGACGACGTTCCAGTTGTTTGGTGGTAGTTTTCCTTCCATTGTTTCTAGTTGAAATGACCCTTTGTTTGCTGCTGCCGTAATTTTGTATGGGCCATCCCAATTCGTTCCCAATTTTCCCTCCTGCGTATCTTTGCTTGCTTGTGTTTTGGCCTTGAGCACGTAGTCCCCGACTTTGAGTGGTCTGACCTTGGATTTTTTGTTGTAGTAGCATTCTGCTTGTTTTTTTTGGGCGATCATCCTTATGTAGGCCATATCTCTTCGTTCTTCAGCTTCGTCAAGGTCTTTTCTTCTGCTTTCGTCGTTCCTCGGCCCGCTCTCATAAGAGTATCTCAAACTTGGTTTTCCGACCTTGAGTGGTATTACTGCATCGGTCCCATAGACTAATGAGTAGGGTCTCTCTCCTGTGGAGGCGACCGAGTGGAGGTGCTCGCCCACTTGGTAGATCATAGGGGGATATTTTGGCATTGCTCGCATTTTCTCACGAAGTCAACGACCTTCTTTTTCATGGTGGGCCAGTAGAAGCTTGCTCGTATGAGACATCTTACCAGGGCCTGATTGCCGATATGAGCTCTGTAGTGGCCTTCGTGGACTTTTTCTAGAATGTGTTATGTCTGATTAGGGCCTAAGCATTTTTCTAGGGGGCCGCCACACATTATTTTGTATAGGTCGTTGTCGATGACGATGCACTTGGACACTTGCATTCGAAGCTTCTTGGCTTCTTTTTTATCATCTAGGTGCACGCCGTCCTGCAAGTATGTAACAATACGGTTGCGCAAGTCCCAAGTTAGGTTTATAGTCCTTACCTCGATTTGATATATCGATGAGTGGAGGAGGGTAACCATGTTTCCTTCTCTGGTTATGTTTTTAGTAGCCGCCACTAGTTTGGCGAGGCCGTCTGCTTCGATATTTTGCGCTCGAGGGATCTGGTCGAACTGGCATTCATCAAATTCGGGCAGCAACTTGCAGATCTCGGCATGATACTTTTGTAACCTTTGTGTAGGACTCTCCTCGCTCTGTACTTGAGTGCCAACCTTAATCCGGTAATCACGCCCTCATACTCGACCTCATTGTTAGTCATGTCCAAGCATCTTATGGACTAGTGAATTATTTCACTTGTTGGGACCTCAAGTACGAGTCCCAGTCCGGACCTCGATGCATTAAAGGCGCCACCAGTGTACAAAATTCATAGATCTTGTATTTGAGGAGAGGTGTTGGCGGCTTCTCTTTGAGGTGTGGGTACCTCGACTCGGCGTCGACTAAGGTTTTTCTAATGTAATAGACGAGAGATTGCGTACCTTTATTTTTTCGGACCAGGACTACACTCACCACCGCTTCGGATACGACCAGGTAAACGAGGAGGCGTTCTCCGGGCTCCACTTTGGAGAGTAGTGGTGGTGATGATAGGTAAGACTTTAACTCCTTCAAGGAGTCGACGCACTTAGAGGTCCATTGGAGGCCGTTGTCTTTCTTGATTACGCCAAAAAACTTGTGGCTCGGATGATTGTGAGATGAATCTCGATAGGGAGGCTACACGACAGATCAGTCTCTAAACCTGTTTTTTGTTGGTTAAGTTCTCCAGATCCCCTATATAGATTTGATTTGGTTGGGATTGAACTCGATGCCTCGTTGTGATACTAGGAAGCCCAGGAATTTCCTTGAGGTCATGCCGAATGTGCACTTTTCAGTATTCAGTTTCATTCTGTATCGCCTAAGTATATCGAAGGCTTCTTTCAGGTGGACGATGTAATCCTCTTTCCTTTTGGACTTGACCAACATATGGTCTATGTAGACCTTCATGGTTTTGCCGAATTGGTCTTTGGATATCTTTGTCACCAACCTCTGATACGTCTCCCCTGCATTTATTAGTCCAAAAGGCATCACCCTATAAAAATACGTTCCTTGGTGGGTAATGAAGGTGGTATTCTCCTGGTATTCCTCTTCCTTGAGGATCTGGTTATAGCCCGAGTATGCATCTAAGAAGCTTAGCAGTTCGTGCCCGGCTGTTGCGTCAATGAGCTGGTCGATATGGGGTAGCAGGAATGAGTCTTTTGGGCTTGCTTTGTTCAAATATGTGAAGTCTATGCACATCCGCCATTTTCCATTCTTCTTTTTCACCATGACCACGTTGGCGACCCGTTGTGGGTATTTTTTATTCTCTGATGGAGCCATTTTCCAGCAATTTTTCAACCTCTTCGCAGACTGCAACGTTTATTATAGAATTGAACTTCAGCCTAACTTGCCTTACCAGCGGTAAAATGGATCGACAGAAACTTGTGTATCGCTATCTCCTTCGAGATACCTGGCTTGTCTGCATGGGAAAAGGCAAACAAGTCTACGTTATTAACTAAGAAATGACAGAATTTACCTAGTTCCTGAAGCTTGTGGACGATGTAGGCTTTCTTGCTGTTGTCGTTATCATCAAGTTGGACGGGGTCGAGATCTTCTATGTTTGATCCTGTGGCCCCTATGATTTTGGGGTCTTTGATGACGTCCTTCCTTTCATCGCCGCTCGACCTCGACCCTGTTAATTGCTATGCCTCTTTGGCTTTGCCCTTCATTTGTTGGGTGTATGTCAAATCCTGGGCAATGCGATAGCATTCTCGGGAAGTGCGTTGTTCTCCTCGGATGCTGAATACTCCACATGGGGTGGGAAATTTGATAACTTGATACAAGATGGAGGGGATTGCCTTCATGGCGTGTATCCAACGCGACCTATTATGGCGTGGTACGTCGTGTCCTGATCCATGGTATGGAATGTAGTTTCCAAAGTGACGACACCGGCTAGGACGGGGAGTGTGATTTCTTCAGATGTCTGTTCAACTGCATTGTTAAAACGGTTAGTGTGATGCAGCGTGGCACTATCTTATCCTCGAGTTTCATTTGTGCAAGTACTCATTCTGGTCTCCCTTGAACCGCTTCTGTTCAACCCATTCTGGAAAGCTGCTATAGCCATTCCTTCCAATACATTCAGTAAGGTCATCCTTACACGGTTGAATCTAGCGAGGAAGTCCCTCTGTCTTCTCTGGGTGATTGTTTGATGGAAAATATATCATTCACTATCGCCTATGCCTTCTTAGCTCTAGCATGGGCCTTTACGAACTTGTCGGCCATCTCTTCAAATATTTCAGTGGAGCGCGCAGGCAGCTGTGAATACCAAATTAATGCACCCTCGATGAGGGTTTCACCAAACTTTTTCAATAAGATGGAGGATACTTGCTCTTTGGCGAGGTCGTTGCCTTTTACTGCGGTGACATAGTGAGTCACATGATCCTCAGGGTCTGTCTTACCATCATATATTTTCAGGTACGACGACATTTTGAAGGTTTTAGGTATAGCATGTGGTGCGGCTTCATCAGTGTACGACCGCTCAACAAACCGACCGGCATCTCTTTTTGGTAAGAGTTTTGGGGCGCCCGGTATTTTGTTTACTCTTTCTTGATGCTCTTTCATTTGGTCTCGGAGCATTTTATTTTCATTTTCTGTGAGGGTGTCCTGCATTATTAACATTGTGAGTGATACCTACTACTGGAGGAGGAGGGTTGTGCGGCTCGACTATTATTGGTGCAACGCAGGCCCTTGCACTCTCTCTGATCACCTTTTGAGCAAGTTTGTCAAGAATGCTGGTCAACGTATTCATCAGCCAAGCTTCGAGCAACTTCTTCACCGGCGGTGGTGTCTCTTCCGTTGTGGACGTGGAGGCTCTTTTACCGTGGGAAGTTGTCATACTACCATGAGGAAGAGGTGAGCCACTTCGCCTTGGAGAGGTGTTTGGTGTTATATCCACACCCTCTGTTTCAAAGACCTCGTTGATGGTGTTTAAGTGGTTGGTGGTGAGATCGGCTACCGCCTTCATTCTTTTTCTCCGGTACCTGCAATGTTAGATCTGTATGAACAAGAAAGTATAGGGTTTTGCGTTTTATTTTTGCTAGTTATAGATGTGGAAGAAACTAAAGCTTTGACTAGAAAATTTTCACAGACTGCGCCAAATTGTTTGACAAAAAAATATGAACTGTTGGTTAAACTAATTAATTTAATATATGAGATGTTAAACCTAGTTAAAGATAATAGGCTTCAGATCTATAATCAGCCTATGTGGATGATGTAGAACAATGTCGGAACAGATTTAATGTAACGTGTATTTAATGTTTCAAGGTCAATAATGAGATGTGAATATCAAGCATTAAATAACAATAAATGACACTAAATATAAATAAGAGGAATGATTCACCCAATATTGAATGAGGTGGATGATTCTTCTTTATGACAATGATGAATGACAAATAACTATGAGAATATTGAAGACTTTCTCGGATATGATGGGAAAAATATAGAATAATCAAAAAAAAAAAAAAAAAAAAAAAAAAGGTAGCCAAGTCAGTGANGTTTGCATTTCAAGGGAGTTCTTATCAAAGAATATTACCTGCCTATCACCCGATCTCTCTCTTCTATTTGTAAGGGACATACCCCTGATTAACCTTAAAAGTACAAATATAGAGAATATTCAATGGAATATTCCCTAAAAATCCTGTTACTAAAATAGCTGTTGCTGCCCCTTCTGACACTTGACTGAATATTTCCTAAAAAATCATGTTACTAAAATAGCCGTTGCTGCCCCTTCTGACACTTGACCTCAACCACGACCGACTGCTCGACAATTAGTTCTATTAGTCATTAGTCGACCTCAGCCAAATTACTTTTAATAATACCACTTCGTATCGAATATCCTTAGTCAGATTTTGACCCATACAGTAAGAATTAAGGTTGAACCTATATATATTCAAAATTCATTGCATCATGTTAATGTACTCATCTTCTGAGAATCCTGAATCCACGTTTGCTAATACCAAAAACTAAACAACCCTTGGACTTATGAAAAAAGTGAGGATAGATAGGAAAGTGAGAGGAAGGAGTGGTCTCTACTTGACCATTTCTGTTTCTTGGTTGCTAAATAAATAGTATCCAATATGAAACAAAAATGTGATTTCCGTCCATTAATTATTGCTTCATGAATCACGTAGGAAAAAGGAAGAAAGCAAAAGAATCTTGGTGAGAAGTCTAGACTAATCTTCTAGAATAATTTTAATTCATTATATATAAATTTTAAGTGGCGGAAAAGCTAATTAAAGTCGTTGTTGGAATATTAACTTTTCCAGGTCTTTATCGAGCATCGGAATATAACACCGCGTTCAAATTGAGATCCAACTGTATAATTTTAATTTCACTATTTCTTTCATTTGAATTATTTCTAGCCGATTGCCTGATTTAATTTGGAAGAAAAATAAAATAGGGAACACTATTCACTAATCTTGAGATGGTTGCCTCTTTTAGAGAGACATGCATGCACAAATACTAATTATATAACCTTTTCATTGTTGGATGTTAAAATACAATCTGAAATACTCTTCAATTACTAGATTATTCTCCTAAGTTGGTGTAGGATCCAATAAATGGACGAAAAGTAAGGAAGTACTACTCTTGTTTGGAATTTCTTATAAATCTAACACATACACCATTGAAAGTGTCACTCTTGGAATCAAAGGGATTTAACGGCCAATTGACATCTAAAAGGAATAATGGAACACAATATAACTTAGCTTCTTTTTCCAATGAGAAACTCTTAGGTGGTTGAATGGTCTATTCATATTTGACAAGATAATTGAACTATGTTACAAGCCTAACATGAACATGTTCTCCTATCATAACACCGCTTTGAATAAATAAGCAGCCGCCACCTAGTAAAGAGAAGGTTGCCAAATGTTCAGAAGAATCAACGTTTAATCGCAACAGTGCTTAATATTCTTCTTTGTATACATACTCTCTTCTTTTTTTTGGTATCTAAAATCTTTTGCATCCTATCCTGTTAAGTGTTGCCAAAATGTTAAATTCTCCATTAGTTTTCAAACAAAGTTGTACCAACACCAAACACCTTTTCATCATAAGCAAAAAGATGGTCATCTCGAACAATAGCAACAATATTGTTCTTGTTATTTTTAACTTTCTTTCCTTCTCTAATGTCTTTCATCAGCTTGTAGCAGAACCTTTTGATTTGTCTTTTCTTGCCAAAGTGATTGCATGTAATATTATGGTATCTGGACCTTGACTTACCGTAATATCGGATTTAGAGCAGCTTCATTTATTTGACTTCTCCTCTTTTTCAATTGATATCTTGTTGCTATTGTTGCTCCGCGTTTGACACTTGTTGTATAGCAAATTTGGAGAACTTTTGTAACCCTCTTATTATTTTAGGAAAAATAGTAGATAATATTGACAAGGAAGAAGACGGAAAGAACAACAGCTTAATAAAAAATATTGTGTCGTGGCAAGCCACTGCCTTAAAAGCGATTTATGGCCGAATGAGTGCAAATCGTTAAGACCGATCTCACCAAGGTTCCACAGAACCTCCAGACATGTGCACTCGTGGCTGGAGTTTGAAATTTGCACAAAACAGTTGCAAAAACATGAAGGTGTTTTTTTGTGTTAGATTATTCAAAATGAAGACCGACCTTTGTAGGCAAAGCTACTGAACAGTTACAGATGAAAAATTAATCTGTAGCTGTTACAGAAGTTAAAATGGAGCAAATAGACCCGTTTTGCCTTCAGGACCAACTTCTCATGTGCGCGAGACCACTCCCTTTAACTAGCTCTTTACAATCCCAACAAAGAGTAATTCATTATAAAGTGAAGAAAAAGACTTTCCACAATGATGGATACTTTGTCTTTCACAAAAGATAAAGAAGTAAAGAAGGAAAAAGGGACTACAAAGAAATTTTTTGACTTTGCATTATAAAATATAAATAACACTAATAATTATTTTAATGGATCTTTGTGATCCCGTGATTTTCACCTTCGATTTGAACGATTTTTTTATTTTAAAATTAATATTCTTTATCTTCTTTATTTTTGAGTTTGTCTCTTCCTCGACATAACATTAACGAGAAATACACTCTTTAGATTTCAAAATTAGACACTACGCTCCCCTATATAAAAATATATAAATCTTTAGAGTTTATTAACTAGTTTAGTTTACTATTTTTATTATTTTATTTTGCATATTTTTCATGTAATTAAGCTGATATGTTGACACAAAGTTGTCCATGATTACCAATTCTTGTGCGCCAGTCGAGATAATCCAAACTTTAAAAGTAAAAGTCAGACTAAAATATCCAATTTCTTGACCAAATTATATCTACCCTTTGGTCTTTAAAACTAAAAGTCATCATATATACAAGGACCAGTTGCTTGATTCATGGTTCGTAATGGAGATAATGGAAGAAGATAATTTACTTTTCCAAGTCAACCACGAACTAATTGCAATTTCAAGTAAAGTTTCTAGAGATTTGAAATTTTTGACCTCCCTGTTTGGTTTCTCAATTGGAAAATTAAAGTTGATAATGAAGTTGGTTAAATCTCAAGCCTTAAATCACTTACCTCACAATATATGTCAAACTATAAAGGTTATTCTACTGCAGTTTTAGCTGCCAAAACGGAAATACAAGAAAATAGTATAACATTTATAGCATCAAATAAAAAGATATAAAAACTTCCAAAAACAATGAAACCATACTAAACTATTTTATTTCATCCGACAGTACTATTATTATTTAAATATGAATGCTTTGCGTTTAATCAAAAGTTTTTCTGATGAAAATAATTCTCACCCTTGGCGGTGTTTGATCAAGCGTTCTTATTGACCGTATCAACGTTTGACCTTTCAACGTGTTTGATAAAAAAAATTATATAACAATCATCGTCTTTCCATTCCTATATCATTACAATTCTGTATCATGCACTTCTTTCTTTTCTTTGACATACTTGCTTTGTTGAGAAGTCAACTTTTTAAGTTTTCCTGATGAAAATAATGTTAAGTTTTAGTCAATTTTTTAAGCTTTTACTTTGGTGATCAAAACTTGCTAGTGTGACTCCTTATCTTATTATAACGTGCTAGGAATGGTAGGGATTTCTCACTTTTCAGAGCAGTAAGCTAAACAAACTGCAGACCGTCTGTCGTCAATGAAAATTCTGGGGCTTGTCTCTTACTTGTTTATTTATTTTGGCTGGTCTATTATTATTATTATTAACAATTTTACGTTACTTTTTAAAGAAATTGATATGATACTGTCCCTTGCTACAGGTTATAAGTATTTAGGCTACGAATAAGCTTTTTTATGGAATTTTTTCTACAGTACGTCTCCCTTTTATTCATTCTCTTAGTTTTACTTCCTAAATCATAAGTTTACTTGAGGGAAACAAGCGATCTTCATTCTCAAGATTGTTGGCCCAAAGGCATCCGAACGGTAGGATACGGAGGCCCAAATAACAAGATCTCAATGGTTCTTTTTGGGGCAAGCTACACATTTGGCCAGTCGGCCAAAAATAATTATATTCAGCTAGCTAAATATACAAAAAAATATGTATAAAATATATAAATTATACATTAATATATAAAAAATATATATATTGTCGGCTATTATTTTTTTTGGAGCGGTTATATTGTATAGTTTTCCTTCTTCTTGGTGTACAGAGGCCCAAGAAATTGTCTTTTCATGTTGGAATGTCTATTGTATCACAGATAATGGAAGTGAAAATCTATTGTAGCGATGAAAACCAAATTGTATAACCTTTAAAGTGGACAGTCGAAAAAAATATTATAGTGGTAGGGAGTTTGTTCAAGTAAGAAGGGGGACCGGGTCGGCCGCAAGTGGACAAGTAAAATGAGAAATTTATTTTTTGTACACTAAATTGGTAAAAGAAACAGATGGAGTATAATAATTCTGACGATTTGATCCGGAATTGATCTGTAAATTTAAATCATGATGGTTTGGACACGTGCAGAGGAGAAGCCTAGATGCACCGGCTGGAAAGTGTGAGCGGTTGACTTTGATAGATACGAGAAGAAGCAAATGACGGCCTAAGTGTAGTAATTCAACTATATGTCTTGATTATAATAGAGTTAGAGCAGATAATACACAGAGAATGAAGATCAAGAACATATTAGTTTAGGAGAGAAGAAGAAGAAAAGAAGAAGAAGAAAGAGAGAACAGAGAGGTGTGATCGATTAGGCTAGAATTTGAATCTATTCATTGTGTTTAATCTGTATGCTAATACACATATATATAGAGTGCATATCTATGATATTGCAGCTCTAGATTACAGTTATGAAAGAATCTATGTTAACTAACTTCTTAACAATTTTCAACTAACTCTAACAAACTTTAACTAACTTCTTGAAGTTTATGAAAATGAGTTAGATGCTATATCTTCTTCTTGTTTCTTCCATCATACTCAATATTCCCTCCTCAAGTTAGGTGGTGTAAAGATGTTGAGCAATCCTAGCTTGGACCTTAGATACATGTGCTAAGCTTTGTTCAACCCTTTGGTGAGTATGTCAGCTGGTTATTCAGTAGTACCAATGTACTCTGTCTTCACAAGACCTTGCTGTATTTTCTCTCTTATGAAGTGGCAATCTATCTCAATATATTTTGTTCTTTCGTGAAAGACTGGATTAGCTGCAATTTGAATTGCTGCTTTGCTGTCATTGAAAATGGTTACAGGAAGATCAACTTTGAAGCCAATTTCTTTGAGCATTTCTAATATCCATGTCAATTCTGCTACTGCTGAAGCCATGCTTCTGTATTCAGATTCAATAGAACTCCTTGAAATTGTAGTTTGCTTCTTTGATTTTCAAGACACAGTTGAATCTCTAATTTTTACTAAAAAACTAGTGCTTGTTTGTGGACATGCTGCCCAATCAGAATCACAAAATGCTGTAATGTTATCTTGTGACTGATTGGATAAGAGTACACCTAGACCAGACTCATTTTAAATATATTTGACTATTCTATGGGCTGCTTCCATGTGAGATTTTTTTGGTTGTTGTAGAAATTGACTTAGGTTCTGCACACTGAATGCTATGTCAGGCCTTGTAACTGTGAGATATAATAACTTTCTAATAAGCCTTTGGTATGATCCTATGTCAGACATGACTTCATCCTCAGTGACTGAGACAACTGACAAATGTTCATCATATTACTTGGTTGTGAGTTTTGAGTTATTGTCCATAAGTGTTCCTATTGGTTTTGCAGCTGAAAGACCAAGTTCAGATATTAGTTCCAATGCATATTTTCTTTGATGCATTTAGATTCCCTTTTCAGACCTTGCAAATTCAATCCCTAGGAAATATTTTAATTCACCCAAGTCCTTCATCTTGAAGGCTTTCTGTAATGCAACTTTGGTATCTTGTATGAGTTCCATAATGTCACATGTTATCAGCATATCATCAACATAAATGAGCACCACTGCAGTCTACATGAATAGAGAATGATCAAATTTACTTTGAATAAACTGAAATCTTAACAAAGCTTATGTTAATTTAGCATTCCATTGTCTTGGTGCCTGTTTTAGTGCATATAGGGATTTTATGAGTCTACATACTTTAATCTCCCCCTGACTCTGAAATCCCTGCGGTAGTGTCATATAGATTTCATCAGTAAGATCTTCATGTAGAAATGCATTATATACATCCATTTGATGTATGTGCCAACTTCTTGCAGCTGCTATGGATAGAACTGATCTTATTGTCACCATTTTGACTACAGGAGAGAAAGTCTCTTGGTAGTCTATACCTTCTTGTTGACTGTAGCCTTTTGCTACTAGTCTTGCCTTAAGTCTTTCTACTTCACCTATTTTCTTGTATTTGACTTTGTATATTCATTTGCATCCAATTGGTTTCTTTCCTTCTGGTAAGGTTACTATCTCCCATGTATTATTTTCTTGTAGAGCATTAATTTCTGCTTGCATAGCTTCAATTCATGCTGGATCCTGAGCTGCCTCAGTATAGGATTGAGGTTCTGTGACTGATGAAAAAGCTGCAAGAAAAGCAGTATACTTTGGTGAGATGTTATCATAGGAAATATAGTCGGAGATTGGATAAGTAGCTTTGTTATGTAAGCTGAGTGATATGAAATCTTTTTTCCATATAGGTTGCCTAGAAGTTCTTGTAGACTTTCTGGTAGGTTCCACTCTTGGTTTTTGTGTTGACACAGTTGAGATGGCAGTTGTTGAACTATTGGTGCCCTTGTGACTTGTGGCATAGGTTGTATGTCTGTACTGATTTGTGATTGTAAAGTAGACTGTGTTTCTGTAGTAATTTCAGCTAGAGGTACTGCTAGAGGATTTTGTAGTTGTTGATTTCTACTTGACTCTTGATAGCTGCTAGAGGCCTGTTGTTCCAACATTTGTGTGTGTTGTTCATCTACTTGAGACTCTTCTGTCATAGTATTGTTAAATATAGGACTCTCAGTAGTATTCCATTTGAATAGAAATACATCTTCCCTGAAACTAACATCCCTATTGACGAAGAAGCACTTGTTAGTAATATCATACAGTATAAAGCCCTTTTGTACTTCTGAGTATCCCATTAAAACACTTGTTCTTGTTCTAGGTTGAAGCTTATCAGTTTCAACAATATTCTTTGCATAGCAAAGACATCCCATCACTCTTAAATGCTTAACAGAAGGTTTCCTATGATACATTTTTTCATAGGAAGACATTTGTATCACAAATGATGGTATTCTATTAATAAGATATATAACAGTTTGTACACAGTGTCCCCAAAATCTCAGAGGAATATTTGCTTGAAATCTAATTGCTCTTGTTATTTCTAGGATATGTCTGTGTTTCCTTTCTGCTATGCCATTTTGTTGAGGTCTATAAGCACATGACCTTTGATGTATTATTACTAACTGTTTGAATGTACTGTTACAAGTCCCATTAAGAAATTCAGTACCATTATCTGTTCTAACCACTTTAACCATGGTATTGAACTGAGTTTGAACATATTTTAAGAATAATGGATCTACAATGCATGCATCAGATTTGAATTTTAGCAAGTACACCCATGTTATTCTAGTGCAATCATCTACTATTATTAGAAAGTATTTATTTCCATCAAAGGTTTGAACTTTGTAAGGTCCCCATACATCCATGTGAATAAGATCAAACTTAGCACTGCTTCTACTTAAGCTGGTAGGAAAAGGCAGTCTACATTGTTTTGCACATGGACATATGCTACACTTGTCGATAGTTTCTGTTATAACCTGACTACTAGCAGGCAAAATCTTATTCAGAGTTGTACTAGCTACATGACCAAATCTCATATGCCATAGTTTTATTTCTTCAACACTGACAACAGTAACTTTATAAGCATTTAATCATGTTCCTCCAAGTTTTCCAGTTGACTTGTTTAATAGCAGATATAATCCATAATCCTCTTTACCAATCTCCTTCACCTTGCCATTGTAAAGATCCTGAAAAACACAGAAGTTAGGATAGAAGGAAGCTACACAATTCAAATTTTTTGTTGCCTATGATACTGACATAAGGTCATATTTAACTGAGGTAACAGAAAGACATTAGTTAGAGTATTATTATCAGAAATTTTGCTTGAACCAATGTGAGTTACTTTTGATACTTCACCATTTGGTAACTGCACATATTTTTTCATTTGTACTTTTAGCAAAAAGGCATTGTCTAACATGCTTATATCAGACACCATGTGATTTGTTGCACCAGTGTCAATGATCCAATCTTTAAGGATTTTGGATACTAACATGACCTTACTGCTACAAATACCTGGTTCTGTACCTACTACATTGGCTGAAGAACCAGTGTGTGAATTGGTACTTTGTTGATAACTTTGATTCAGCATTTGAACAATCTGATCATATTGAGACTGTGTGAAAGCACACACTCCTGTTTGAGTTATTTGCCGTGGGAATTGATTTACTTGTGCACCTTGTGAAGGAGCATCTGTGTAATGCACCCTGCTTGCTTTATTGTTTCCTTGATTATCCAGCTGTGTCATTTGTTCATTTGCTTCTTGTGCGAACACATTATAAGCAGCAGATGATCCACCAGATCCTCCTTTCCTTTTGAACCTAGAATCTTGAGGATACCCTTTCAGTTTATAATAATTTTTTTTGATATGATTCCTCATTTTGCAATGATCACAGTATAGGTTACTAGTTTTTCTAAATTTTTGATTTTGATATCCAGTTTTGGAATACATAGCAGTAGGATCAAGATTGGGCATAGTACCCAACAAACCAACTGAGTTGGAGACTGTTCCCATAGCCTTTTGACCCTCATCACTTACTATCATAGCATATTCTTGATTCACTGATGGCAATGGTTTCATCAGAAGAATTTGACTTCTAACCTGTAGATAGTTATCATTTAGTCCTATTAGGAATTGATACAATTTCTGTCGTTGGAGATAAAGAACAAACTCCCTTGACTTATCATATTTGCATCCAGGCATTAACACTAAAGCATCTAGTTCAACCCATAATTCTTTTAGCTTAGTGAAATATGTTGCTATAGAAGCTGCTCCTTGGGTTAGTCTAACAATTTCTTGATGTAAAATGAAGGATCTGGACCCATCCACCTTATTGAATCTTTCTTTAAGATCTTCCCACACATCTTGAGCACTATCAGCATACACCATTCCCCCAAACAAATTGCTAGAAACAATATTCATTATCCATGATTGAATTATGGAATTACACCTTTCCCACTGGTACCAGAATGCCCCCCTAAAGTTTTCTTTCTTCCAAGAACCATCAACAAATCCAAGCTTATTTCTTCCTAGTAAAGTTATTCTCATGTATTTGCTCCATAGAGAATAGTTTTCTGCTCCAGTTAACTGTAAAGAGATGAGTGAAATACCACTTACATTTGTTGAATGCAGATACAATGGGTGATTATGATCCATGACTGGTATTCTTCCTGGTGCAGGTTGTGTTGTACTCGCATCAATTTGAATCACAGGTGTGACTCCAAATCTATTTCCCAGATTTTCTGAATCATTGATTGACATGCTTCAACGATTGAATTATTTGTTCAGATACTCGACTTGATACAAAATCTGCTTCTGCCTTCTTCACAGTTTCAGCAGATTTTTTTTTCAAGAAGTGTAGATCTTTTTTCTAGAACTTTGCGGAAGTAATTGGATTCTTCTGCTCTGATACCATGTAGTAATTCAACCATATGTCTTGATTATAACAGAGTTAGAGCAGATAATACCCAGAGAATGAAGATCAAGAACATATTAGTTTAGGAGAGAAGAAGAAGAAAAGAAGATGAAGAAGAAGAAGAAGAAGAAGAAGAAAGAGAGAACAGAGAGATGTGATCGATTAGGCTAGAATTTGAATCTATTCATTGTGTTTAATCTGTATGCTGATACACGTATATATAGAGTGTATATCTATGATATTGCAGCTCTAGATTACAATTATGAAAGAATCTATGTCAACTAACTTCTTAACAATTTTCATCTAACTCTAACAAACTTTAACTAACTTAACTAACTTCTCGAAGTTTATGAAATGAGTTAGATTTTAGCTATATCTTCTTCTTGTTTCTTCCATCATACTCAATAGAAGAATTGGGGCGAGGTGATCAGGCAGGACATGGCACGGAATCAGATTTCTGAGGACATGGCTCTTGATAGGAACATGTGGAGGTCGAGCATTAGGGTGGTAGGCTAGAGGGTAGTCGAGAGTTCTTCCTTCTTTGTGCCGGGTAGTCTGATAGAGTTTTGTTTAGGTTTGTTAGCGGTCTATGTTGTGTTCACATTGTTGTTTTGCAAAGTTTTGTGTTATTATGCTTTAACTTATTCGTTGCTATTTTCTTTCTTACATCTTTTTGTTGTTACATGTCTTTTCTCTTGTTTCTTTTCTGATATTATTGTCTCTCCTGTTGAGCCGAGAGTCTCCCGAAAACAGGCTCTCTATCCTTTTCAGGGTAGGGGTAAGGTTTGCGTATACTCTACTCTCCCCACACCCCACTAGTGAAATTTTACTGGGTATGTTATTGTTGTTGTTGATTTTTTTCCCTTTTAAGGAAATGAATACTCACTGCTTAACTATAACATGTATTTTGTTAACTCTTTAAAATCACTGCTTAAACATTGTCTTAACTTGTCTAGAAATTTATTATGATAAACAAACAGAACTATTTCTGAAACACACACCCACACAGATACACACTTCCTATCTCCTTCTATCTCTCTCACAACTTCCCCCCACCCCAAACCTTCATAAATCAAACAAAATTTGTCCGAAAAATGATCCTTATTTTTCGCTTCTATAAATGATTGTACTTATGCAACGATCACGTTTTAAGGTTGTTTACCCTTGAAATGAGTAACTGAATATACACGGTTTGAAGGATACGTGATTTAATTTAACACGAATGATCTAAGAACAACAAATAATTAAACTAAGAAAAACAAAACGATCATTAAGTCTGGCTTTATGATGAACACTAAAAGTTGGTTCTGATCACGCCTTCGAAACGGACTCGGATGCAATTGAATAAAGAAGCAGCAGAAAAATACTTTGAACAATAATTAGACAAAAAAAATTAACTTTATTGATTTGGTATGCGTGCCAACAGTAGTTGAAAAATGAAAAGGTTCCCCCGTTTATATAGTAGGTAGTTTTTCCTAATACAAGTCTAAAAAAGGTAAAAAATCTTTTTCTTCTAGTAAATCGTGATATGCATGTGATATCGGGCGATATTTGAGCCATAATATCTGGTTGAGGCCGGATATTTCGGTCCCTCGTTTTTCCTTTCTAACCGTATTTCCTTTAACCTCGATTCTTCCCATGTTTGGCCATGTCCGATTCTTGGCGCAGCATTCATTTTACCTGGGATCTGAGCTGTGGGAGCCCTCGGCTTTACCCAAGGCTACACTAGATCACGCTATCTTTTCGTTTCTTTATTGGCAAATCGAGGGTAATTTTTTCCTCGATTTTACCCGTACATATATAAACCCCTCAATATTTGTGAGCAGATTTATAGAAACGACGGGAAGTGATTAGATAACCCTGGTTCCTTCCCCCGTACGTCAAAAGTGAGTTGTCAAGTCATCAAAACGTCCCATCAGTCGCATCATTCTGACTTCGGACACATGTCAGCTGCCGGTTGACCATCCTCAGTGGGCATCGAATGCGAAACGTCACACATTCATTACTTCCTTCCTATAAAGCTTCGATTTCTTTTTTTTCACTTTTTTACTTTCCGATTGCGAATCTTCTTGAGTTACCCTTGATATTTTTTACTAATTCATCACTTCCTCAAATATTCACAAATTATTCTTCACATCTTCATCTTCAAAATTTAAATCTTCATACTTTGCCTTTAAATTTTCAAAGTAGATCCTCAAGTATTCATATCAATCTTCAAACCTTCGCATCAGCCTTCAAACCTTCATATTCCCATATCAAGATGGCAAAAATCTCAAAATCGGTAGCAAAACACTGCTCCTTTAACATCTAACCCAGCCGCAGATACGGAGGACGCCCTTCCGGTAGCAGCCCCGAAACCTCCTCTTAAAGAGTTTATCCCTAGAGGCTGCTTCATAGATAACGACTTTAAGGCCGAAAAAGCCTACAAACTAGGAGATTGAGGTGATGAGGCATTGAGGTATATCTACTCCAACACTGAGGAAACACTCTAAGGAGTCCAAGAGGATTGTAAATGGGAAGGCAAAGACGTAGTCATTCCCGATCTTGATGAGGACATCACAACACACGTTGAGGATACTTAAGCATTTATATGTATTTCTTCACTCTCGGTCGATGGACACACTGGTCCTCGACTTTTATAAGAGGTACATGTCACGACCCGATTTACCCTCTGAAAGGCATCGTGACAGCACCTAGTCTCTACGACTAGGTAATCCTAATTGCAGAACAGATATAAATAGAAGCAATGAAATAAAGGCAGAAATAAGTGAGTCTACAATGAAACATCCCCACTTGGTGCGTACAAAATACAACTTCCCAAAAACCTGGAATGTCACTTTAGTCACAAGCTCTGTCTCAAAATAGCTCTATACAACGTAAGGGAATTTACATAAAAAAATCTATCTAAATCTGGAGTGGAAGGTGACTCGAAGAACTCTGCAGACACGGAAGAATTACCTTTCGGTTTCCTAGAAGCTGTTGCTCGGACCCCTAGCCACAAAACAGAGCGCTGGTACCTGGATCTGCACACGAAAAACATATGCAGGAAAGGGCATGAGTACACCAAAAATTGGTACCCAGTAAGTGCCAAGCCTAACCCCAGCCGAGTAGTGACGAGTTCAGGTTAAGGCTCTACTGGATTTTTATAGTAAAACAGTTCAAAATTTAACAGAAAGATATAATAAGCTAAAGAAAAACAGTAGAAACAATAAGCTAAAAGAAAATAGCAACAAGGAGCCCTCGGCTCAGCACAACGTATCTCACGGTAACTAGTATGCAATGCAGTATAGGGGGAAAGTTCCCGGAATCTCGTCCGTAGTCCCAATTTAAATATGCAATGCAGTACAGGGGTAAAGCTACCGGAATCTCGTCCGTAGTCCCAATTTAAATATGCAATGCAGTACAAGGGGAAAGCTCCCGGAATCTCGTCCATAGTCCCAATTTAAATATGCAATGCAGTACAGGGGAAAGCTCCCGGAATCTCGTCCATAGTCCCAATTTAAATATGCAATGCAGTGCAATTATCAGATATAATTTATTTAAATAGTTCAGGAACATAACAGGCAAAAATATGGATAAAACTACCTAAACATGGTGCACATAGCAACAACTAGGGGAAGTTCAAATAAAACAAGTAGACATGCTACTTCCTAATCTAAACTACATAGTCAATACAGGAAATAGTGAAATAGGAATGAAATGATTTATGTCATGGAGGGAAAAATAGAGTTTTAGCAACAATGGCCCGTGTGCGTACTCGTCATCTCATGTACACGGCGCCCAAACAACATAAAATAATATTAAAATAGCATAAGGGGAAGTCCGCAACACAGAGTTAGGCAAGCCACTTACCTCGACTATGCTACTCAACTCAAAACCACGCCCTTGCCACGAGTATCCGACTCCGAATATCCCAAATCTATTCAATTCAATTGCATAATGTAAATATCATTTAAGGCATCAAAATAGCTAATAAATTCGAAGCTAATACGCGAAATTAGGAAAATTGCCCAAAACGTCTCCCCGGCCCACGTCTCGGAATCGGGTAAAAATTATAAATTCCGGACACCCATTCACTCACGATTATAACCATACAAGAAATACTCAAATCGGGTATCAAAATCTCGATCAAAACTCAAGAATTTGGCCTAGGAACCTTATCCCGTTTTTCCCAATTTCTCCACCATAATTTCGAATTTAAAGGAGTATATTAACGAGTATAATCATGAAAATTAGTCTAAATCGAGTAAGAATCACTTACCTAAATTGCCCAGGTGAAAATCTCCCCAAAAATCGCACTTTCCCGAGCTCCCAACTTCAAAATATGAAAAATGGTTCAAACCCTCGATTTTGGGTATTTAATGATCTACCCAGTTATTCTTCAGTGCGATCGTGGACACCCAATCGCGATCACGGAGAGTAATACACATACGCCACTCTTTTCCTCTATGCGAACGCAGGGTCCTGCTTGCGATCGTGGACCTCAACCAACTCAACCTACGCGATGGTTGGCTTCACCCGACCGCGTAGAGTAACACCCAAATCCCTGCTGCCTAAGACTCCTCTACGCGAACACACACACACCCATGCGAACACACATGTCAAGGTTGCCCAACCTATGTGATCGCAAACCTTTTTACGTGATCGCATATAACAAAAATCTGCCTGCCTCAACTTCACTCTATGCGATCGCGGATTCATCCACGCGATCGCAATGAACAAATGACTGTTGCTGTAAAACCAAAAAAACCAGCAAACTCCCAAAGGTTAAAAATGCCCGTTTGACCATCCGAAATACACCCAAGTTCCCCGGGACCTCAACTAAACTTTCCAATCAATCCTAATACCTTATCCAAACTTAGTCGAGCCTCCAAAACACATCACATAACATCAAAATCACCAATTATGCATGGATTCAAGCTTAAGAACTTATGAAATTTCTAAAATCTACAACCGATGCTGAAACACGTCAAAACTAGTCCAAATGACCTCAAATTTTACACACAGGTCATAAATGACACTACGGACCTATGGCCACTCTCAGAATTCCATTCCGAGCCCGATATCAAAATTTCACCTATCGGCCGAAATCGCCGAAATTCTAACTTTCGCCAATTCAAGCCTAAATCTACTACAGACCTCGAAAACACGTTCCGAATACGCTCCTTACTCCGAAATCACCCAACGGAGCTAATGGAGTCGACATAATCCCATTCCGGTTCCGTCTTCACACAGTTCCAACTACTGTCCGATTTTTAAAGCTCAAACTCACATATAAGGACTATGTGTCCAAAAGCTCTCCGAATTTCACCACTCAACGTTCCGACAAGTCCTAAAAGTAGAAATAGATACGGGGAAAGCAGTTATTAGGGTATCGGGGCGCTAACTCTCAAAACGACCTACCGGGTCGTTACAGTACAAGTGTCACACCTCTTTTTTCCTGCACAACTCTATTACGGGGTTGAGTTAAAAGAGTTTTTTCAATTGAAGTGACAATTTGAAAAGGGATTATTAATTATTTAAAGTTTCCACTTGGAATTGAATTTTGGTATTCCAAGTTACCTTTTATTTGAATCCCTCATCAAAAGGAAGGTTTAACTCCTAATTTATGGTATAGGAAAACAGAAGACTGAGTAAGGAATTCTGTTGACCGAGGGAAAGGTGCAAGGTACCCCTCGAGTCCCGTGGTTCTAGCACGGTCACTTCTATTCACTAATGTCCAACTTAAATCAATTCTTGACTATTCTTGTATTTTATTGATTATGATTTGCCTATTACCACTTCATTAATTATTATATTTTATTAATTATTTTAACCTAGATGCGGTATGCACACAAAGTACTTCAATCCACTGTTCGGGTATGAACACATGTGCTAATATTTAAAGTACATCTAAAGCTTTTCTAGTGATTTAGAGTATTTCAATTATTTTTCCTCTTTTAGATTCGAGATACATATTTATATTTTTTTTTCATTTACTTATTGGAACGAGTCTTGAATTAGTTCATAACTTATTTCACTCCCTCACAATTGTTTTTCTTACCAATCAATCAATCTTGACTTTCATATAGGCTCAATTTATTAATAACATTCTCATAATATATAGTTTCCACAATAATATAAGAAGAATACTTATACCAATTAAAATAATATACAAAAGTAACAATATTAATTATTTAATGCAAATTATGAATTAAATCTTTAGCAGGAGCCACTGATAGTTCCATTAAGTTAATTTCAAAAATAATTTACAATATGAGGGCATGAACTACATGGTACCTTATCAAGTAATGTAATATCTTAATGGATTCGATAGTGATATAGAATGAAAAACTTGATGTGTACTTCTCATAGATTAATTAAATAATTTATTGTATCTTAATCATAGATTAATACTAATTCTTTAGTTATTACAATCTAAAGTTGACTATTCAGAAACTTTTTAAAATCATAACTACTGAATACTTGAAACAAATATTAAAAATGCTCTCGGTAATCAAGGAAGTTATATATTGTGACTACGAATCTCTATTTTTAATAATTAACTTTAATTAAAGACATGCGTCAAAAATTCATATTAGAATTAATTTCTCCATAAATTATTAAACGCAGAAAGTAACTAAAACAAAAGAAAAAGAACCTTTGCGGTGAGGATTTTTAATATATATTGAGAAAACTCCAACAAATAGATATCCAATGTCGAACTTGAAACAACAAAAAGCAACATCTAACCATAAACCAAACCTCAACGAGAACATTAAAACCTCAATCTTGAACGGAAAATCTCTAACTTTGTGTGCTTTGTGAGAACAAAATAGAACTTGAGATTGAGTTTGTACTTCTCTTCAATACCAGTTAATATTAGTGTTATATCTTCTACGGGAAAATGTATTTTTCTATGTAAAGTACCAATGTGATGGGTGCTCCCTTTCCTCCTCCCTGCTGATTTTTATTTATCTGATTCCCCCCTCAAATTTTGTTCCCTTCTCTTCTTTATAAAGAAGAATAATGGTGGTTATTTGATCTTGTGCAGAGAATTTAAAGGGGGCAACGCGGGATTAAAGTGAAGAAAAGGAATTGAGACGTGAGTGTGTATGCTAGTGTAAAGTGATGTGCGGAGTGGGGATCATGGGTGAATATTCATTGAGGAAATCAGATTTTTTAGAAAAGGTTTGGTAAAAAACTTTGTCAATTTTGACGTAATTTTATTTCATGCATTTTTTTATTTTTTTTAAACATAAATTAAATAAAATATTGATCAATCACTTTTTACACCAAGAAAAATATAAGAAAATTAAATACTTACATATAACTCAAATTTTACTAAGAAAAACACATCATAGCTTGCTTATTAAAATTATAATTAAAGAAACCAAATATTTTTTGTTAATTTTCTTTTTCTCTTTACAAATCGAAATAAATTTTGTATTCTAAAAGTGTGAATATTTTTATAATTTTTATAAACACTAATAAAGAAGATAAGGGGAGTTGGGGGTTGGATTAATCAAGCTTGCCCTACAGGCAAAGAAGGCTCCCTTTTCTAGAATCGATTAGGATAGGGACCGAGGTTGGCAAGGGAGGTTTATTTGGATAAAGACCGAAGACCTCATTCCCTCCGAGTACTTGTCGTTCCCCGAGAAGTGGAACTCAAAACGTTGGTCTATTTCCTTTTAATTTACTCCTTTGAATCTATCCATCTTTTTTCAATACTCACTTCTTATGATATGCAGCTGCCGCCCGAGTCCCCAATGCAGTTCCTTGCTTCAGTGAGTGGGTCGAGGGCATCTGCAAACAATTGACATATTCTGAGCGCGCGCGAGTGGAACAAACTTTCAAAAGGAAAAAGGGAGGCTTATTCCCATGGTGAGTGTCCTTCTTCTCCTGATTGAATTTCTCTCTAAGTAATTTTTATTTTATCGTCATTTTGAATATGTCCTTCCTTTTCACAGGTTTTTCCAAGAGCACCGAGCTTGGGGAAATTATCAAGGTCGTGGCCTCATCCCCATCTAAAATAAACTTCGCTTCGGTACAACCTACTGCCGAGGATGCTGCGAAGAAGGAGGAGAAAACAAGAAAGAAGAAAAGGTCCTCTGACCCCTCGGACGCTCCCGCCGAGGCCAAGAAGAAGATGATCGTGGTCAAGCTCAAAAAGAGTACCAAGAAAACTACACATGCAAGGGTCCCGGATCACGAATCTCTTTAACGGTTCAGGGACTACCCCAAGGATGATGACATGGGGTTGGTTGTACACGATCCAGTCGACGCCTTACAAGAGATGGAAGCCATGAGGGGGGTGATCGTAAAGCTGAATCCTCATCAACTCTCGAGTCCGAGTAGGAACATGTGGTCGTTGCTCCTCAAGAGGCTACTCCGGTTCCAAAAGAGCCCGTCGACGTCATTAACGTCCAAGAGTCACCGTCTCACACCGAGCCTCTTTTCGATGAGGCTCGGGATGTTACAGAAAAATCGACTGAGACGTCACGAGCCAGGGACAAAGCCTTAAATTTATTTTTTGACGGCGTAGACGTCGGCGTGCTAGAAGAATACTCCCATTTTGGCCATCTTGAGATCCTGAAAAGGGATGTGCCATCGGGGTCAGGTGGGCCTAATTCGAGCCCAAAACACGTGAAGGAATTCCTTGCCCCCAGTGTGGACCCTGACCGGAAGAAGATGATCATGTTCATAGTACCTATGGATACCAGGATGCTATTCGGGACAGTCGGTGTGGCTTGCTACCTTTGTTCCTTGGTAACCGAAGCAGACCAAGTGAAGATGAACGAGGTGGACGCGCCGAGCCTCTTCAACGAGGCACAACAAGCATTGAATAGGGTTAAAAATGTAAGAGTGTTTGAGAATATAATGAGAGGTTAAGCGCAAATGCTAACGCCGCAACCTTGCAGGTCTAAGAGAAGATAATACTGACCGACTGGCTTAGGGCCAAGATGGATTAGGTCAATGCCTCAGCTGAGGAGTTGAGCAGCAAAATGGATCTCCTGAACTCGAAGCAGGATGCCACAAAAGAGGATTTGGCATCGACTAAAGTACAACTCCGGGTGATAAGAGAAAAAGCCGACAAATGGTCCCGGCTGAATGAGGAACTCCGAGCACAACTTGACTTGGCCGTTACAGAAAGGGATGCTCTGGGACAAGAATACACCACAGTGAAGTCCAAATATGAGGCGGCTTCGAACGAGGCCTCCGAAGTTCAGGAAATGTTTGTCCAACACAAGAACGGTGTGGAGGTAGCCGAGGCCTGCATAATAATGAAGGCCGGGTATGTGAAATGGGTGTCTCGGAGAGAGACCCTTGAAGTGATACACTCCCGCATGATCGATCTAGCGGCTGAGATCGAAGAGTCAAAGAGGCTTGAAGCCGAGGCCAGAGCGAGATTCTAGCCCTATGGTTCAGGCAGCGAGTCGGGCTTCAATAAAGACTAAGCAATAAATGCCTTAGTTTATTTTTGTTTTTTCTTGTAGCTATTTTGTATTTTTGGGCTGTTTCACAGTGCCTCCATAAAATACCTTTTGGTACACACACACACACACATATATATATATATATAAAACAATCTTCAGCTATGAACTGTGTCCTTTGATTTTCTATATTTGCTTATGTCTAAGACTTATAATATGTCATCAATGCCTTAACATAGAATTTGACATCACTTAAACTATTTTTTCCTCAAAGCCCTGATGAAGAATGAATTAAGTAATAACTCCGAATTTCTTTGACTTTGGAGGACCCGATAAAAAATGAAGTCTTTGTTAAAAAATTTTGAACGTTTTAATCGGACACAACTATTCTTTGTCGAAGATGGCTCTTTTCTCCGTAATTCAATACCGAGTAACTTGACCGGGTCAAGGTAGTCTTTTTTGTATTAAATATATGTAAGGAACTTATTTTTTTAAGTACGGACCCAGACGTCTCCGGGTTGTTTAAGTTGGTCGTAGCTTTTCGTGGTTGGGCCTTGCCTATTAAGCTCGGTACCTCCAGGATTTAGTAGCCCGAGTTTCCCGATCTTATCGTTGGGTAGCAGTCTCTGGTTCGGGGAGGCTCGTAGTCTTAAGGGTTTTGAACCCAACATTCATTCTAAGTAACTTTAATGATAATGTTGCTTGTGTAAATGTGAACCGACGAGGCATAGAAGGCAAATTCCATTTATTACTTTGAATGACGTGTAAATAATCAATGGCACAAAAGATATTTGTCATGGTGAGAATGGGATATGCGGGCATGGTTCGTTTGACCGTTTGACCCTTACAATTAATCCTAATATTCAAGCCTTGCCTTTAAATATCGAATAAGAATGCCTTCTAAACTTCTGAACTTAAGACTTCGGTTCTTAACTTAGGGTGTGATGGACCCCTAGTATTCGAGACTGAATATTGAGGGCTCAAATACTATTGATCTGATACGAATGATCCGCAATCACCGGTCTTAGAATGATCTTCAAAAATAGGGTGCACACTTATGGCTGCCTTGTTAAAAACCTTGTTGCAAAACTCACTACGGAAAAAAACCGTTCCAAGGAAAAAATAGTGCAACATGTGCTTTCAGATCTATTCCTTAGATTTGACTCTGAATGTGTACCTGCACGGGTTAGTTCAAAGTGTAACAAACCACACAAAATATTGTGTTCATGCTTTAGCAGTAGTACCGCTTTAAGTGTGTCACATTCCAATTGTTAGGTGGTTGTACACTATGTTCGGTGTCTAACTGGTATGAGCCTTTTTCGGTTATACCAGTGGCTCTGTACGATCTTTACTAGTTCGGACCAAGTTACCGATCATTCGGGTTCTTGGTATGCAACATAACTTTCCTCAGTACCAAGTCCCCGACTTGGAAATGTTGAAGGTTTGCCCTTCGATTGTAGTATCTCCCCATCGTTGTTTTTGGGAAGCCAATCGGACTAGGGAGGCTTCTCGCCTTTCTTATGCTAAATTTAATCCTATGAACATGACCTTGAATGAGTAACAATTAAATTTATACGCGATTTAAAGGATATGTGATTTAATTAACACGAATGATCTAAGAACAATAAATATGTGATGACCCGATTGCTCATCTTATATTTTAGAATCTAATTTTATGATTTGAAGTCTTAAATACCTCATATTATCCCTCCTTGATCTGCTTGCACAATCAGGGTGCTGTTTTCAGAAAGCTTTTATGTTAAAAACTCAGAAAATATGAAAATTTTGCCTTAAAATCTATTTGAGTTGACTTCGGTCAACGTTTTAGGCAAACGGACCAGGATTCATATTTTTTCGATCCCGGTGGGTCCGTATCGTGATTTGGGACTTGGAGTATACCCGAAATCAAATTCGAAAGTCCCTAGCCCGAGCTATCACAGTTTGTTGAAATTTGAAATTTTAAAAGCTTAATGACTTTGAAATTTTGACCAACGTTTGAATTTATTTATATCGGGTCTGTATTTTGGTTCTGAAACCTGGTATAGGTTCATTACTACATTTATGACTTGTCTGTCAAATTTGGTGAGAAACAGAGTTGGTTTGACGTGATTCAGACGTCCGGTTGTAAAATTAGAACTTCATGAGTTTTTTTTGAAAATTCCCTTTGATTTGATGCTAAATTCGTAGTTCTAGGTGTTATTTTGGCTATTTGATCGCGCAACAAAGTTCATATGATGTTTTAAGACTTGTGTAGATATTTGGCTTAGAGCCCCGAGGGCTCGGGTGAGTTTCGGATAGGCTACGTAGTGAAATTGGACTTAGAAACATTGCCGGTGTGCTTCAGTTCTGGTGCATGCCTCAAACCTCACAATTGCAGGGTCAGGCTTCGCATTTGCGACCTCTTCTAGGTTCGAATTTTCGAGCAACTCTTCGCATTTGTGAAGAGTTGGGGCACCTCGAGTTTGCATTTGAGAATAAGACTTCACATTTGCAAAGTGGGACAGGGGGGGTACAATGATCGCAATTGCGATTAAACAATCGCATTTGTGGAAGATCATAGTTCGTATTTGCAAACAGTTCATCGCAAATGTGATGAAAATAGAGATAGGAGGACTTCGTATTTGCGATTGTTTCTTCGCATTTGTGGGGTTCGCAAATTTGCAAACAGTTCATCGCAAATGTGATGAAAATAGAGATAGGAGGACTTCGTATTTTCGATTGTTTCTTCGCATTTGTGGGGTTCGCATTTGCGAACCCCAGGTCGCAAATGCAACATCTAAAACTGATCAAAATGGGAGTTAGACAGGATTTTTGTTCATTCTTCAAATTTTCAAACCAAGAAAACCCTAGAGGCGATTTTTCAAAGAACTCTACTTCCCCAAATCATTGGTAAGAGATTTTAATCCATTTTCTTTCAATCTTTCACTACATTTCCTAAAATTCTAACCTAAAATCTAGTGTTTTCATGGTGGAAATTGGGTGTTTTGGTAGAATTAGGGATTTTTGTAAAATTGGGATTTAGACCTCAAATTGAGATCGGATCCCAAAATAAATTACATAACCGGGCTCAGGGGTGAATGGATAATCGGTTTTTTCCGAATTTCTGGTATGGACCAAGCGGGCCTAGGAGTTGAGTTTTGTTGACTTTTTCAATAATGACCTAAATTGAATCCTTTGCAATCGTGCGTACCTAAGGCTTAATTTGGATTGTGTGGTTGGTAATTTTCCAGATATTGCTGGTTCAGAGACTTGTTTGAGAGGCAAAACTCTGGTTGGGCATTGAGTGTTTTTTGGAGAGATGTAAGTGTCGTAGTTAACCTTGACTTGAGGGAATTAGAAACCCTCGGACTATGTGTTTTGTGAATTTCATGTGAACGACGTATATGCGAGGTGACGAGTGCTTATGCGTTGCCGAATTTATCTATTTTCCCTGATTTCCCGCTTTTCCTTAATTATCTATTTCCATGTCTTAACTGTTATATACTCTAAATGTTTTCCATGCTTAACTGCTACTTGTTAATCAATGTCTTCTTCTGTTAATGATGTTAGATCTTTCATAGTCTCATGATTTCCTGCTATTTTATTAAGTTGGTTTATTTGCACCTTCTACTTGTCAATTACTGGACTAGTTTTGTTATGTAGTATTACTTATGTAGATTTTCATGTTGTACAAGGTTCTTTTTTGGCTCAGTTTGGTATTTATGGATAGTAAAGGCTTTTCTTGATTTGAATTATTAATTTTACTGTGCACATTGAATATTTGGTATTAATATGGTGGAGTCGGGTTTCACACCGCAACATGTGAAATAAGGGTGAATAGATATGGTGAAATAAGAGTGAATTATGGAGGGTGAATTATGGTACTAATATTGTAATATGGTGGGATATGGCTACATGCCGCAACATATATATATATAAAATTCATTGTTGTTAATATTGTTACGATGAAATAAGGGAGGATTATGTGATGTACTTCGCATCGGGTTGCGCGCCGCAACAACCTATGTGTTTCTATTTTCTTGAGCTATGTTAGTTTTACGGTATTTTCATCCGGACTCTAAGGATTAGTAATTCTGAACGTCACTGGCTTATTTCCTGAAATTGTAGCTATTATTTACAATTATATGCCTCATTTTGTTCTGTATTTTCTTTTTCGTGTCTTTATCATATACTGCGTACAAGATGTAGTGTGAGTGACCCGCCTTATCCTCATCACTACTTCATCGAGGTCGGGGTAGGTTATACTCATACTACACTTTGTACTTCTTATGCAGATTTTGGCATTGGTCCCAGCTGATCGTGAGGTGTAGCAACTCGGATTTGCTTATTGGAGACTCGAGGTAGATCTGCTGGCGTTTGCAGACCTTGAAGTCCCCTTTATTTTCTCCTATTTCTTTACTGTTTCTTTTCGTTCAAAACAGTTGTATTTCTTTCAGACCCTATTTTTAGAAAATCTTAGAAGCTTGTGAATTGTGACTCCAGATCCGGATTGTAGTAAATATTATGGGCATTTATGTTAGTTCGCACTCAGTTTTACTTCAATTTTGCTTAATTGACTTTATTTAATAGATTGAATAATAATTGGCTTAACGAGTCTCTAACATTGGCTTTCCTAGCAAGTAAAATGTTAGGCGCCATCACGGTCCCGAAGGTGAGAATTCTGGGTCATGACAAATAATTAAACTAAGGAAAACAAAACATCAAACCAAACACGATGGATGATTAAGCCTGGATGTATGATGAACACTAAAAGTTTGTTTCGATTAAGCCCTCGAAACGGGCTCGGTTGCAACTAAATAAATAAGCAGCTGAAGAACACTTTGAACAGTAATTAAAGAACAAAAATTAACTTTATTGCTCTGGTGTAAGTTCCAACAGTGGTTGAAAAATGAAAAGGTTCGACCCTTTATATAGTAGGGGAGTTTCAATTCTTGTACAAGTCCAAATAAGGTAAAAATCTTTCTTTTCTAGTAATCGTGATACACAGTTAATATCGGGCAAGCTTTATGTCCTAATATCCGGTTGAGGCGGATATTTCTTTCCCTCGTTTGTCCTTTCTAACCATCTTTCCTTAGCCTCGATTCTTCCCATATTTGGCCATGTCCGATTCTTGATGCACCATTCATTCTCCCCGGGATATTATCTGTGGGAGCCCTCGGCTTCACCCGAAGCTACACCGGACTGTGTTGTATTCTTGTTTCTTTATCGGAAAATTGGGGGTAATTTTATCCCCGATTTTACCCGTACACAAATGTCTTATGATAATTTTAACGATTAAACCCTCATTCTATTGGTGGTGAAACCTTACGATTAGTAGAAGGGAAGAAATTGGGAGAGGTAAAAACTCAGAAGATTGGAAAAAAGTGAAAGTAAAGTTAGATTCAATGAGGAGAAGGCCTATTTATGGATTTATGGTTACGGTTCAACAACACTAGTTTCCGACCACCAACAGACACTCATTAATGATTTTGGGAACTGTACCGACGGGACGTTTCGGTTACTTCCATCACTTACATCACGGGGATGACATCACAATTTGTCGAGGTCCAAAAAATCGAAGATTCAATGCGTTTATTGTCATTACACTCCAAAAAATGAGGGGACTATATGTATACGGTAGAAATCGGAGCCACCTGATTTTATTTTTTGATCGAGATCGGAATGTTGCATCGAAGGTCAGTTTTGACTAAATCACGAAGCTGAGGCATCGAGTTCGATATTGAAGTCTCTTTCGAGATCGAGGTTGGTAACAATCGAAGCCAAGAGAGATAGACACCGAGTGATATCAGAGATAACCTATAACATAAGAGCGAGATATCCGTGACTGTCGAGGATCGCGACGTAAATCTCAAAACGGATCAAATCGGAAGCAGTTAATTAGCTAATTATGTGATTTTCTTCTGTAATTAGAGTTATACCATAAGTAGAATTCCTATGCAATATAAAGGGGAGTTCTAATCATTTTTAAGGCATTATTATTCACAGAGATCAAAGAAATACAATTCTTTCTTTCTCGCTTACATTACTGTTCATCAACTTGCTCTGTCTTTTAACTGTTCTTGCACTTATTAGTTCGAGAGTACTTCGACTCGAGGGATGAGTTCTGTCTGCATATTGGTTTGCTTTATTTATAATTTAATTCAATTGTTTATCTTTGTATTTATCAATTGGTGTTGAATGAAATCACATATCATTAAAACCACAATATAAATTTAATTTTTATCCAAATTTTTAGGGTAAACAGTTTGGCGCCCACCGTGCGGCTTAGGATAATAGTGATTGCTTAATATCGATTCCGATAACACACACTACTTTACGCTTGTTCTTGTAAGTGTTTTTGTTTTTAGGATTAAAACATGTCAAACTTACAAACAACACCCACACATGGTGACAATGGCCTCGGATTTCATAAGGAAAACGACAATGTAGCTGCCCCAGGGATCGAGGTGCCTCAGGCTGATCTCGAGGGAGCACCAATTTCCAATCCAGTCGACGTCAGTTTGCATATCGCCTTAAATGCAAATTTGGGTGCATATCCCAAAGCAAAAGTACACAGAGAAGGTCGATCTAGTGGTCGAGGTACGTAGGGCGAAGGAGATAGAGGAGTCAGCTTCCAATTAATATTCGAGATGTTACAGAGTCAACAAGCCACTATTGCACAATTACAAAATCAGCATCGAGCGCCAAGTGGGTTCAAACTAGAAGTCGCCTGCCGGACCGAACCAATGCCAGAAAGGTCAAACGCCCGTGAATCGGGGACTGACCCTGCCGTAATGACAAGGAACTCACTAAACGAATTGAATTGGGAGAAAAGAAAATTGAGGCAAATGATAAGAAAGTAGAGACATACAATACCCAGTTTGACCAAATACTAGAGGCACCGCCGATTTTAAAAGGTATGGACTCAAAGAAGTTTGTGCAGAAGTCGTTCCCCCCAAGTGCGGCTCCGAAGCCCATTCCAAAGAAATTTTGCATGCCGGAAATCCCTAAGTACAATAGGACCACCGATCCCGATGAGCATGTCACCTCCTATACATGCGCCATAAAAGGAAATGATTTGGAAGATGATAAGATCGAATCTGTTCTACTGAAGAAATTTGGAGAAACTCCAACGAAGGGAGCAATGATCTAGTATCACAATCTACCACCGAATTCCATCAACGCATTCTCCATGCTTGCAGATTATTTCGTAAAGGCACATGCCGAGGAAATAAAGGTTGCAACGAGGAAATTGGACATTTTCAAAGTGAAACAAAAGGATAAGGAAATGTCAGGGGAGTTCGTATCTTGGTTCCAGATGGAACGCATGGAATTACCACCAGTCACAGACGATTGGGTTCTTCAAGTCTTTACTCAAAGGTTGAACGAGCAGAATTCAATGGCATCACGTCAACTGAAGCAAAATATAATTGAATATCCGGCGGTAACCTGGGCATATGTACATAATCGGTACCAGTCGAAGATCAGGGTCAAGGATGATCAATTGGGAACCCCTTTTGGTTCCGTATATCTAAACAGGCCCGTAGGAAGAATTCAGAAGGATATCGACAGGGAGCCTCGATCGAATAAAGACCGATATCAGCCGTATAACGCAGATCGTAGAAATAGCAGCCCAGGATGCAATCCCATCCTGAATGATCGAATGAGCGATCGAGGACTCATAAGCAAAAGTGGTTTCGACAAGCATGCTGATCCCACAGAGGCACCACGATTAACGGAGTATAACTTCAACATCGACGCTTCAGGTATTGAGTCCTCCATTGGGAGAATGAAAGATACTAGATGGCCCAGACCCCTACAAACCGATCCTTCCCAAAGAAAGCTCCATCAAATATGCAAGTACCACGGTACACATGTCCACAGAATCGAAGATTGCAGGAAACTGAGGGATAAGGTAGCCCGTCTATTCAACAAGGGCCACCTTAGAGAGTTCTTAAGCGATCGAGCCAAAAACCATTTCAGAGAAAGGGACGCTAACAGGAAAAACGAACAGGAAGAGCCACAACATATGATCCATATGATCGTCGGCGGGGTCGATATGTCACAAGGGTCTGTGTTCAAACGCACTAAAGTATCAATTACAAGGGAAAAATAGACTCGAGATTATGTGCCAAAAGGCACCGTATCATTCAATGATAAGGAAGAAGAAAGAATCTCTCACCCCACAATGACGCTCTGGTAATTTCTATCTTTATGAATAAAATTCAGGTTAAGCGTGTTTTAATTGATCTAGGGAGCTCGGAAAATATTATTCGATTAAGGGTCGTGGAGAAACTCGGCCTTGAAGATCAAATCGTACTCCCAACTCGGGTCCAGAATGGTTTTAACATGGCCAGCGAAATAATTAAATGAGAAATCAATTTACTGGTAAACGCATCTGGGACTATTCAAGAAACCAATTTCCATGTAATCGAGGGCAGTCCCTTCAACTCTTCACTGAATGCTGAAGTTCCCAACGCTGGATGGGGTGAAAACGGTATATGGGGAACAAAACGCTGCAAAAGAAATGTTCGTGGTTGATGAGGTAATATCGATATCCGCACTCTCATCGACAAAGGGATCGGAGGTCAAAGAAAAATAGTAGGCTAAATAGCAACCACAGCCACCACCCTCGACTCAGTCAGAAAATAGGGAACAGAAAAGGAAAATGATAATTGGATCCCTGGATCTTTCATTATCCCCGAAGATTTCGATGCCACCAAATCAACAATCGAAGAGCTGGAACAGGTTATATTGATCGAATACCTACCCGATCGAAAGGTAAACCTGGGTACGGGGTTAACCCCCAAACTCATTAAAAACTCATTAAATTTCTTATTGATAATATGGATTGTTTTTCTTGGTCCCACTTAGATATGACATGGATCTCATCGGAGATCACAACACATCGATTGAGACTGGACCTGAAATTCAGACCGGTAAAACAAAAGAGAAGGCCCCCGTCCGAGGTAAAACATGCTGTCACACCTCCTTTTTCCCGAAAGGGTGCGTTTTTCCACTTTAAGTGACATTATTCGATTTTTTTTTTTTGGGATTTATTTTATTCATTTTTCAGAGTCGCCACCCGGATTTTTTACGGTCTTCCGGGACACCATTTATTTATTAAAAATCCCAAAAACCGAGGAATTTTGACTCTGTTTAAATTGTCTACGAACCAGAAATCCAGGTAAGGAATTCTGTTAACCAGGGAGAAGGTGTTAGGCACTTCCGAGTTCTGTGGTTCTAGCACGGTCGCTTAATGATTAAACTTGGACTAAATTGGTTAACTACTGCTTTTATACCTATGTGCATTTTTATATTTTTACCTCTTTTATTATTCACTTATTCGTAGTGGTGATATTATCCGAAACGAGTCACGCGTACGTGTACTCATATTTTAGTGCGCTAAAAACCATGTCACGCATATGTGTACATAATTAATAGTCTTTGATATTAAAATCATTTGGCCAAAGTCACGCGAATGTTTTATTTATCAAGAATCATTTTTGAAGTTAATAATATACTTTATATATGACCGAACGATTAATGCCTGACCAAGTAATTGTGATTGACAATATCATTTTATTCTAACAATCATAAATATACTAACATATTCATCAGATTATTCACAAGTTATTTCATTTATCATTACCAAAAAAAAAAATAACTGAAAATTTAGAAGATTACATCTTATTAAAAGAGCTTCTATATATAACAAAACATAGATATAGTACGCCTTTGCCTAAGCATTTTTTGTTGTTCTTGCGAATATTCATTTTTAAGCCATACTTGTGTCACGCGAACGTGTACACTATTAATAATACTTTATTAATATAAAAATTGTTTCGCCCGACGTTTCGCGAATACATACTTTGGTTTTAATTTGGGAATCATAATTATGTCACGCAAACGTGTATATAATCACGATAATTTATATATAAAAAAAACGCGAGCATACTAGCGTGTTCATAAATGAGTTTGTAAAGCGACTTACATCAATCAGTTCTCAATCTCTAATTTTTCAAACTAATCAAACTCTAAACAAAGCCAAATCCTATGAAAGGAAGAATAACCAATTTGAGAGCAGATTCGTGAGATTAAAAGTCTATAGGTGCTGTGATTTTAAGCAAGAACAAACCAATACACAATATATAGAGTAATAAACACTATCACATTTAATTCAAACTCAATCATGATCTAACACAAAATCACATATAAAAATAAAGATTTAGAGCTTAAGATAAAGGACATAAAGAATACTGACCATATTTAAACTTCACAATGCACAGGACCACGACCGGACATGGACATGCGAAAGACTGACCGAATCTCGACGACCTCAAGCGGAAACTCAGGCCCTAACCTAGAGAATAGTTATAAGAATGTTGATTTCCGGCGAGCCGAGGTGGTGAGGAGAGGCGGTGACTGCTGGTTCGTTGGTGGTGTATGGCGACGACTGAGGTGGTTTTGGAGTCTATCGCTGGATCTGTTGTTACTTCAGGCGACGGCTGGAGGGGTACTGATGGTAGGGCTAGGCGGCGGCCATGGCTATTTTTGTGTTCTCTGTTGAAGACAGAAGTGGCTGCTGGTTTTATTTTTTTCTTTTTCGGGGATGGGGTTGTCTGGTTTGTCACTTGAGAGAGAGTTGGGAGGCTGGAGTAGTTTTTTTCCGTGTGTGTTCTCTGTCCGTCCCAGAAGAAGAGGAGAAGGCTGGAGGTGGTTGTGGTGTTCTGCAGAAGATCCGGTGGCTGCTTGTTTTGTGCAGGGGCTCGTAACGGGAAGGTCTAGAGTGCGGGTGAGGGTGACAGCGACAGTCGAGTGATAGGCGTGAGGAGATGGAGTGGTGCTGGGTGGAGATCGTGACGGTGCTCAGGCGGAGATTGGGT